>PVIR01016456.1:0-36632 GCA_004026965.1 Petromus typicus | reverse complement strand
AAGAAGTCAAAACACAGATCTGTTACTTTGCTCTTGCTCTGAGGTGACTTGCTATGGTTAGTAAGCAGCCTTCTTACTGTTCTCTGCAAAGACTTCTTTGCCCTCTCTGTGTTCAACTGGGCAACTGAGCAACATTATGTTTCCACATGAATTCAAAAACAGTAGCAGTCATACTCAGTGACATCCACTTGCTTTCTAGTATCTCTGTCTCTCTGTCTCTCTGCCTGTTTGTTAGTCTCTTTAGCTGTTTTAAGACAGAATCATGTTTTGTAGTTCAGGCTGGTTTGAACTCACTGTGAAAAACCCGCACTAGCCTTGAATTCACAGCAATTCTCCTGCCTCAGCCTCTCCGAGTGCTGGGATTATAGCTCTGGTCTACCACATTCCACTTTTCATTGAGTCTTTGAGACTGAGACCTTGACTCAGTGTCCTTCATATCTGTCAAGTGCATTGAAATAGGTGACCTTGACTTCTTCCTGCCCCAAAATACAAATAACAAATAGTATTGCAAACTATGTATTGTATTGATCATAAGCAGATAAACTAGCTCTTTTTAGTCTTTTGCAGTTTACTCATGATGTACATGACATTCACAGAAAATTCCTAAGATGATAAATTATATTTCTTGGACTATCTCTTTCCAAAGGCCATGTAGATTCAAGGAAACTTCAGCCTTTTCATGTAAGATTGAATATATCCTTATTATTTTATAAGACAAATATTAGTTTAACTTCCTTAAATATAAATTAGTTTTGTAGCTTTTGTGATATTGTTATCATACATACCTGACTATATAAAGGTGGTCAATAATTTTAACAATTTAAAGCATGGATAGAAAAAGGGGAGGAAAGAGTGAAAGAGAGAAAGAGACCAGTATAATTATCCATGGGCTTTGCTCATGTCAAGAATTGAGCAATTAAGCGTAAGCAAAATTTTCCCAGAGAAAAATATTTCCAGTAGGCCAGTGGTATGTTATAGTTTTACTATTTTCACAGCTGCAATTGAGATAAAATTATGGCAGTGACCGTCCTCAGGTCTGCTTTCATTCATCTTGTTGCAGGACAACAGAACTGGGCAGATCTTTACTATACGCAGCAATTTGCTATTGTGAGAATCTTACCTGCTGTATGAGATATGAATTAGTCACACTTTTATGTAGTGCAGTGAGATGAATGAGAGTACAAGTGATCAACGGCTGCTGGAATCAGGACACAGGAACGTTATTAGGCCTGTGTAAATGGAGAGAATCACTTATGATGAATGGTAAATCTGAGCAAGGTATAAAGGATTTACCATACATGCTGGTACAATATACCTTGAATTTAAAAAGAAACTAATAATAAATAAAATTTAGGCTTCAGCAGAAAAGTTCACCACTGAATAATTTTATGTAAAAGAAAATTCCCCAACTGAAATTCTAGTTTGGAAGTGTTTAAAGAGCCTCATGGCTAAGAAATGATTAGGGGTGGAGCCTCTACATTTGTTGAATAAAATGAATGAAATAGACAATGTTATATGAATGGAGTTTATAATATGAAAGCATTACATAAGAATATAAAGTCCTAGTTCCAGGAAGGTTTCACTCTCCAGATAGAAACTCTTTATTTACCTAATAACCCTGTATGCGAGTGTTCACAGGAAGGGCAGGCAGTTAGCATTCTGAAAGCACATTCAATCTGCCCACTATACAAGAATAAGCAAAATGAAGGTATAGATCACAGACTCTTGGTCCTGGATGGGAGCTCAGAAATAATTTCATTTGCAAAGATGAGCGCCCGCAGGTCCAGAGTGATTTACATAAGTTCACATAATCGCCTAGTGACAGAGCTGGGATTAGAACCCTTGTCATCTGATACAGAATGAAGGGCCCTTTATACACTCCTTCTCCCGATGATAGCAGGAATATGCCGACTAAAAGATCAGCGTGACCTTGGTGCCTTAAAAAATTCACTTCTCAGACTATAACATGATTTTTGAAATACTGAGCCAGATGTTGAAGTAAAATTGTTTTTGTACATCTAGCCTTTGGGAATCGAGAAGACTCCAGGTCTGTTCTTAGGAAATAGAAGTGTGAATGGGCATTAATGAATTCTGCCATGTCCCTCAGGTGCCAGGGAAGGGAATTCTTGAGTGACTCTAACAGCTTTTGTGCTTTAACATCTTGTCATATCAGCAGTGGGAAGTATGAGGACACGACTCAGTTCAATTGTTTGTATCTTATCAGGCAGAAGAAAAGACTTTTGAGGGACACTCCGAAAGGTAATGCTGGTGTCCAGCCTAGTCTTTAAAACAAACTTCGAAGTGTTTCCACCATGGCCTTTATGAGACCTGCTCTTCTGAGTGTTTTACAGTGTTTAGTGTTTAGTCAGTACAGTTTAGTACGGTGTTTAGTCAGTCATGCTAGAAGACTCAGTGGGGCCACATCATCGGGGCAGCTGAGCAGCAACCTGAAAGACCTGAGAGATTAAAGGTTTGCTCAGAGGTTACACATTTGATAACGGAAACAATAAAGGTTTTGTCATAATGGAACCAATACCGAAATATCAAAAGAAATCTTGGACTTAGCATTTTTCTAAATTTTATTTTATTTATTTTATTTTTATTTTTATTTATTTATTTTTTTTGAGACAGGGTTTCAAACACTTTGTAGTTGAGGCTGGTCCTGAACTCAGCCTCAAACTCACAGCAATCCTCTTGCCTCTGCCTCCCAAATCAAGTGTTGGGATTACAGGCGTGAGCCACCACATCCTGCACTGTGCTATGTGGTGGGCATGAGTTTCCATGCCCAGCATTGTTGTGTGTGGTTATCAGGGAATGAACCCGGACCTTTGCAAGGCAGGGGTAGGAACCACTGAGATAAATTCTCAGCCTATTTTTCTGAAATTTTCCTTCACTCACCCCATTTGAAGTTGTCACTCTCATTTTCTATTCTGTATTCTCATTTAGGAGAAGGAAAGAGAGACTGTGGTGAAATAATTCACGATAGTGCATTTCAGTCCATTTCAGCCTAAGCTAAGGGACTCATAGATGCAAAATTCATTAAACCTTCTCAGGGAAGTTGAAAAATCTTTGTGAATATCACTGTTTAGTAAGTGAGGAAACAGTCAAGGATGAGAGGGGTGTGCTGAAATTCTTTCAGGTTGAATTTTTCAGAGCTGGAATTCTTGACCCCTGGCCATAGATAACAATGTTTTATTCTTGCTCTTTTCCCCTATGTCTATCTGAGAAAATGTAATTACTACTTATTTTGTCTATATGTGATTTATCTCTCCCCTTCCAGATTGCATTCTTGCTCCCTTCCAAAACTACAAGTGCAGTATGTAAGAGAGAGCACTGTAAACTAAGGCACAGCTTATTATCATTTTATAGTTCTCCTTCAAGTTCTCCTAAACAAGAAAGGAACTTTAAAGTCTGAAATAATAAGTCAATCTTCTTACTGTGTTACTGGACCATGGAATTAAAAGCATCAGAGTCCTTGGTCAAGATAATTTAGGGGATCTTGTCTTTACCCTTTATATAGATGGGTCACTATAGTTACAAGGTTTTGAATGAAGAGAGGACTGAAGAAACTACTTAAATATTTTAATTTGTAAAACGTTACCTAAGATTTTCTGTCTCAGATCTAGTGGGTGGAAGAGCCAAACTTTCATGTGACAGGTTTAAACATAATCTGATGACTAAAATTTACCAATATTAGCCTTTTGGTGGAGAGTTCTTTCCTTTACTCTTCCATTATATTACTTCACAATACCAAAAAACATAGCTGCATAGGAATGGAGAGGAAGGTGCTTAGCACCTGATGGCATAGTGTTACTTGTGAGGTCAAGATACAGTAGGGTTGAACCCAGTGCCCTGAGTGAACCTATAAGAAATGTTTTAAAAAGTATTCCCTGTTCTCTTTTTTATAGAAGTTCCAATTAAAATCATGTGTGAATCATTGAGGTTTCCTACTTTAAATACGCACTTGGAGAGTAAGATTTTTGCTAAAGGAAATATATGTTTGTTAAATGACTATCTCTCATCAGAGAATAAAAGTCTGACAGTTTCTTTTTATTTTTAATCATACACTAAGGTCAAATTTTCAAAATATAAGCATAATTAGAAAATATGTCAATGTTGCACTGATGTTTATTTTAAAATTTAAGGGGCATATTGGTTTAAGTAGACATAAAAAGTAATATTTGATTTGTGGTCATTAATTTGTTCTCCAGTGAAGAGGTCTAATGAAATTCTTGCAGATGTCATCTCTATGGGAAGTGAGATAGCCAATTTTTTTAAAGCCAAAGTTTGTAAACCACTCAAACACAAAGAAAATGCCACATATGTATAGCAGAGATGTTATGTCATTTGTACATTATCAACATTTGTGCTTTAAAACAGACAAGAGAATCTAATTTGAAGAAAGTCAACATCAGCTATGATGGTAGAGAACAATGACATTTGGAGAGGAACCTAAAAATAAAATTTGAGTAGCTTGTATATAACACTTCACACATTGTGCGGGTATTGGATTCATACAATGAAATGAAAAAACTACTAAAAATCACAAAAGTGGCAGGCATAGTGGGACACATCTGCAATTCCAGCACTATGAAGACTGAGTCAGAAGGACTGGCATGAATCTGAGACCAGCCTTGGCTACACAGCGAGCTCAATTCATCCTCAGCCATATATGAGACCCTGTCTCAAGAAATAAAACAAAAACAATAAAAAACAAGGATGACAATTCAAGTTCAAGGAAGGAAAAAGTTGATCCTCTGACCCTGGAAGATGAAACAAGCCTTTCAAAAGTGATTTCTACAGTGCTGGTTCCAAGTTAACTAACCAGTTAGTTAGAAAACTCCAAAGTGTATGTAAACATACACACCTCAAAAAACTCAGTGTGTCTCTTCTTTACTACGGCTTCCTCAGAATTCAGGGCAAGTGCACATGACCAATTCCATCTTCCTTTAAGCATTTTTCTTCTTGGTTATGAGAATGAAAATCTCCCACACAGACTGAAAATTAATCCAATTCATCTCTCCTTGGTTTCAGGGCGTAAAAATCAAGCCTGGTCAGTAAGGTGTCTTCTCCATGATTTTCACATCTGGAGAAGAAAAAAAGAGGGGGAGGGGGATTGTCCTGGCGATAAGAATATTTTATGATATAAGAACAAGTTACCTGCTCACATATATTCAATGTGAAGAATAAGTTTTCAGAAAGGTGACATACAGAGGAAGTTGCAGCCCTAAGTGAACATATTGAGATTTTAGCTTCAATTACACTAAATCTCTACCCATTCTGTGGCTTGGTCACATTACCCACCAAATGCCTCTTTCTACCTCTGGCTTATTCAGTTTGTGGTTTTTGTTGGACTAGAATATTTTAATGATCTTGCCCTTACCTTGGAACCTGTTTACTCTAGTGGCTGGCTAGCAAATCAGTGGAAGTACATCTCGGTGTGGTTCTGGAGTTTCCATAGCCTCTTATGCCCAGAGTCTGGTCCTTTTCTGAACAATGGGCCTGAAATACTTCTCATAGTACTTCTGGTTGCTGTCCATGTGATAGACTGTAAAACTATAAAATTAGACTGTAAAACATTATCCATCTTGTATTATCCTATTTTTATACAATTGTCTCATGCTATGCTTCTCTATTTTTTCCCCTGTTATCACTGAGGAACTTGCTACTAAAATTTTATCATAATCATAAAAAATACGAAACTAACCTCTGCTTTCTGCTTTCAATCTGGGCCTGAGTTTGATAGTGATCCAAGAAGGCCTAAGGGCCACAGATCTTACAACAAAGCCAAATTTAGGAATTTATAGGTAGTTATTTTAGAACTATTTATAAAAGTATTTATATTGAAATATTCATAATGGCAGTAGAGTTCAACAAGTTTTCTTTGGGGGTTATGGAGCAAGAGGATTTAGAGCTATGTGACTCTGAAATAACCTATCGCAGGTGAAAGATATATTTGTAGTTTGGAGACTTGGCTTAAAAGCATTAGACAAGCCAGCTATGGTGGTGCATGCCTGTCATCCCAGAACTCTGGAGGCTTAGGGAGGAGGGTTTCATGAGTTTGATCCCAGCCTGGGCTACAAAGTGAATTCCAGGCTAACCTGGACTACACAGTGATGTCTCACAAAACCAAAAAACAAATAAACAATAAAAGGACTTGACAAAAAACTGTATTTCCTATTTAATATTATAGGATTTACTTGGAATGAAGTAAATGTGTGCTTCATGTAAATACATCATGTTTAACTTTTGATATCCTGAATATGAAATACAACAGATATTTACACTACAAGTTGAGAGTCACAGGTTTATGGATTTGATGTAGCCCGATAAAATAAAATATTTTTTGAGATGGTAACCAGATAAAATCAAGAGTATATACAAACCTAACACACTATATCAACTTTCTTTTCTTTATTACCTTATTAACATATTCAACATTAAAAACAAAAGCAAGCCCTTAGGCAAGTATTCTGACAGTCACTCTGAATATATTTTACCTCTTCACTGTACCTTACTATACAGTGTGAAGAAGATGCATCCATCATCTACATCTACATCCCAACCCATTTTCTTTTCTTTCCCATACTTATCTCTAGTTCTCTTTTCTCATACGTCTTTCACTTAAATATATAGAAGAAGGAACACAGGAAAGACACATTTGAAGAAATGCAAGAACTAAATAAAATTCATGCATAGAGTGAAATCAGAAGGGCATCCAACTGACCTATGGGTCAGTTTCCAAGCACAGACTGTGTGAAGATGAAACAACCAGAGTGAACATTGCTCAGGTAGAAAATTCACCCAGAGTCTGTCTGCTGCTGTCCTCGAAGAAAGTCGTCAGGGCCCACTGTGAAAATGAACAAGGGAGGCCAAGTCTGAGGAAGCTGAGCACACATGAGGGAGCAGAGGGGCGACTGAAGCTGTTTCAGAAAAGCCCAAGTGAGGAAAATGAGAGCTTCGGTGTTCTTCCAAGGACTTGCCACGTGTGTGTGTGTGTGTGTGTGTGTGTGTGTGTGTGTGTGTGTGTGTGTGTGCATTCACTTGGGTACACATGCATGCAGCATTAACAAATTGTTTCTCAGCTTTAGACAATTTTAATAGTACAAGAACTTCTCTGTCAGGTTTGCTATGAGTAACACAACATTTATCCTTTAATGGGACATTCGTTAAGTCACTTGACCAAGAATCCTAATAAAAAAAATGCCTTTTGATGTCTTTGTATACAATGAGAGTTATGCGATGTCTTCCTTCTCAGTGGAGACAATGCAAAAGAAAGTGAGGGACAGCCCCAGATGACTGCTTTCAGCGCTTTGCTTTTATCGGAAGAGGTGAGGCACATGCATAAAATACATGTTCTTCAATTAATCTCCTGTGTGCAGAGAGAAAAGAGCTCATTATTCTTCTCACTGGTGAGATTTGATTTTATTGACACCCTAACACTTTGTCAGTTGCTCAATACTATCTCCCTAGGCTATAATTTTATAGACTTTCTTTGTTTTTAACTTCGCAATTCTATATTTCCAGTAATTCTTTATTCCATTGTATAAACTATTTCTGAAATAACTACAGTTTCGACTGAAACAATAGACCAGATGCTCTTTCCACTTTACACTAGTTAGGTCACAATCCCATATTTGAACTTAGTTTAGAGATGATGTTGAAAAATAGCATGCCAGAAAAATAGGCATTTTTTTAAAAAATCATTTTTCTGATATATGGGAAAAGGTTTTACCTTGCATTTAATAGATACAAAAGAAGGGTTTGTTAAATAAGTGAAAGACTAGATTAGTAAATGGATTAGAAATTGAGTAAATAAGTGAATAGTTGTAAATGGCAAGAAAAATGCTGATGAACATATAGTCATTCAGTAGTTTAATGCAGGCGGGTTCTGTAGGCTGCAGCACATGAGAGTTCTCTCCAGACCTTGTGGGTGGAACTGGTGCTTTGACAGCATCCTAGGAAACCCTGTTGCAGGCTGTGAATAGTAAATCTGTCTGAAAATAAACTTGTGATGTTTTAAGGTATTACATATATTACAATTATCAAAGTAGTTAAAAGAAAGCAATAGGTTGTTCACACATGAGTAGAAAGACAGTATGTTTGCCTCTGGAAATTCCTACTCAGTAGTTCTGGAATTGAAGTCCAAAATTTAAAATCTACCAAATACTCCCAGTTTACCTGTATCAGAAGCACTTCAGAAAGCCACAATTCATTCACTGTATTAAAATACATTGAAAATAATTTTAAGATACCAGAGGCATTAACATAGACCTAAGTGCAGTTTATCATGTAAAAGTGTACTTAATCAAAGAAGCTAACTAAACTACTAATTCTACATTTTGTAACTATCAATTGATTGTCCCTGTTGCTTTTACAAAGCGAACAAGGTGAACTGCCACAGAGGGTGATTCTGATAATACTTTCCTGAGTGGTTTCAAGCAGAAATTCTCTATCCATCATTTCTGCTTGTATTGTTTCACATCTTTTTTAAGAGGGATGTTCCCATTTCCTCACAGAAAGGCAAGAGCTCACTAGATCTGTACTCCTAACTTTGCATACAACAGTGCCTACTTAACTTCCTCTTGAATAGATGGCTGGTAAATCTCTTGTAGAGAATATGATAAATGTGTGTTGTAAACACATTTTTCAGTGTCAGTCACATTATTTTATTAAATTATACTATGGTATTTTTGAATTGAAATCTTATTGGTACATTACATATACACATCATGATTGCACTAAACAATGAGAATTTGTACCACTATATGACACAACTTAATTCTAATTTTTTCCCATAGACCTACCCACCCTACCACCCTCACCCCTATATACATAAAATTTGTTTCCTTTCTTTTTTGTTATAATCTCATTATTTTCTATCTTCATCCTATTTTGCTTTGAGTATTTTCTATTTCACAATATATAGCATACAATTCTAGAACTCATTTACATCATTATTTTCTCATACCAGAGAAATGATGTGATATTCACCTATTTGTGACCTATTTATTTCACTTATGAGGATATCCTCAAGGTATGTTCATTTAAGTATAAATGATTCAAACTTATTGTTTTTTATGGCAGAGTAATCCTCCATTCTGTAGAAGAACCACAGCTTTCTTATCCAGTCTCCAGTTGATGGACCTCTAGGTTGTTTCCAAGAATTAGCAATCACAAACTGAGCTGCTATAAACATGGGTGCACATGTGTCACTGTGAAATGAAAAGATACTTTTCAGAGGAAGGATACGAGCAGCTAAGAAGTAGATGAAGAAATGCTCTAATAGTCATTAGAGAGATGCAGATGAAAACACTATTTCATCTCATTCCACTAATGGCTGCCATTTCAGAATTAGCCAGCAACATAGGTTGGGGAAGCTGCAGAGAAGAAGGAACCCTTCTCCACTGTTGGTGGGACTGTAGACTCGTACAACCCCTGTGGAGATCAGTTTGGAGATTCCTCAAAAAGCTAGGATTAGAGGTTTCATTTGACCCAGCCATTGATCTACTAGGTATATACCCAAAAGAATTAAAAGGCTCATATCACAGTGACATATGTGCACCCATGTTTATACTATGGTATTTTTAAGCATATAACCACATTCAGAGACTGTGAGTTTTAGAGTCACTCAGTAAGTACAATGTGCACGTTTATTTTCTAAAACCTTTGATTTTCTAGTAGTACGCTAGTAAGTTTGTTTAAATTTAGGACACTTTTCAGAAGAAATTCTCAGAAGTGGCTTATTCAAATTATCATTTCAAAAAAAAATTACCATGTCAGTATTTTAGATAAATTTCACAAACCATTCTCTATTACAGATCAACAACTGGAAGCTATATTTCTGTGCTCATATGCAACTTCTTTACAATCATCTCATAAACATTATAATTCCTCTCTATTCATCTCTCTTTAAAACTCAAATGACTCCTACATGTGTTTGGAAATTACTTTGCTGGAGTGAGCTGTTGAATGTTATACCTCTCTTTTTTTTAAAAAAAGATGTATCTATAGAAGCACATTTCAGTATAGAGGGTATATCTCTCCATGTTGGAATGATTATTCTAACTAGGCAATATCTGGTATTCAGTGTTATTTTCAGTTTATACACAGGAAGACTGTAGACCTGAGCCATACATTTACAAGGAACTGTGCCTGCCATCGAAGCTGCCACCTCCTACAGCCTCGAAGCCTTTATTTTATTGCATACATTGAATGCTCTGAAAAATTGAAGCCCCATTAATGGGATGCTGAGAACCTTTGCTACCAGAGCTTAATTTTGAGCCTCATTGTTGGCATGAGAGGTTATTGTCTGAGACATTAAGCTCCAAGACCTGTGTTGGGAACACTGGCTTCCCAACACTTGTGTAATGGGTTAATAATGAGGAAAAGAAATTTGGCCTGTTTTTGCCACTCATTTGCTCTTGTGCACTATTTTCTCCTCATTCTTCTTGTGTGATCTCAGAAGAGACTTTTCTCACTAGATGTACATGCAGTAGCTAAAATGCAGCATCTCTCTCAGCTAATGAGCTGAAAAATACAAAAGTTTGGGGCAGTCTCTATGGAAACTTTTGAATATGGTGACCTACTAGTACTGAATGTGCAGCAAGTAGCAATTCTTTCTCACCAGCAGATTTTTACAGATGGGAATAGTGTGATGTTTTTTAAGAAAGTCCCCCAAATTGTCTCTGCCTCAGTTTCCATCATTACACGGACATAATGATCTAATTTACAGTCACATTATCAAGATTGATGAGGTAATCCTTAGAATTTCATTAAGTACTTTATAAATGGGCATTATATAAATAAGAAGCATTTCATTAAATGGAGAAAATCTCAAGAAACAGAAGCTAAGATTGATACATAAATTGTATTCTGAAGTTTAAGTAATTGATCAGAAATCACAATTTTGGACCAATTACAGGTCAACTAGTTTGTATAATTTGAAAAAATTGTACAGAATATCTTTTTGTGATTTCCAACATTTCCTTAATATGTGTAGTAGATAATTTAACACTAAATAAGGTTATAGTTACATTCTGTCCTTGTATTACTGCAGCCTAGTTTAAAAAGAGAATTATATTAAATGGGTACTCTGAATCTTTCTGCAAATGAAGACTATTGAATATCAACTTAAAGGATGTCATTCAATTATAAAAAAGCTGCCAAAGGAAAAATAACAGCTCTGTCCTCAGTATATAATACTTAACACATTATTAAATATTATATCAAATTCATCCTGCAAAGAAGGAAAATATTACCCCAAAATTTTTAATTTTAAAATAATATATTTTCACATTAGTCATACATATTGGCATCATTAATGTGAAGTTTCCTGACAGGTGATCAGACACTGGATCATTTTTATTGACTATTCACAGAATACTCAGCCATCTGCTAGAATATTCTGGTGGACTCAGAGTAGATAACTAACTGGAACAAAAGCAATCCAAATTCTCTACCATAATCAGTATACATACTATTCACCTTATATAAGAATGTCTCCATAGTTAACCATATTTGATTTTATTAAGTAGTATTGAGACTTTTAAAAATATGCACATGTTATAATTCCAGGGTGTCCAGGAGATCACACGGAAAGAAGATGATTCAAGTAGAGTAGATTAAAATTTAGTTAGTGGTGACCTTGGTAAGAGAGTTATTAAGATTGGGGTTTGTTTATTGCATGGTAAGAAGATTAATTACAGTAAACTTCATGTAGTTTAAAGCTATATTCTGTGAAGCCTCTTTTGTTGGAAATACACTTGCAAGAATCTATGTGAATTCTGAAATAGAAAGAAAAGGAAATATTACCTGTCTGGAGATCAGGTTAAAGATGTATTACGGCCTATGGACAATGTCTACATAGGAATATGTGAACACAGACTCTTCGTGACAGCCAAAAGTCTCGAGACTCAGGGAATATCAGCAGAGTTAATTGGCCTCACAAATTCCACTAAGGTCTTACTCTTACCCAGGATCATTGCCACATAACTCCCAGTAAACACTGAATACTGGTTAAGCAAAATAGAATCCTTTTGCAGAAGATTATTAAAAGAGGCAGGAAGAGTGAACTTAAAATGCGATTCAATAAACCTTTTCTGTATCTGACTTGAGTAAATAAAACTCCTGAGGACATATTTGTTACTAACCATTTCACACCACTTTATGTACTTTATCCAGAAATATGCTGTTTTCCTATAGACACTTACATAAAAAATGTCTGTACAATCGCACACCTCTACATTTAAATCTATTCTAAAATAGGCCAAAAATTGTGGTGGAATATATATATAATATATATATATAGTAATATTATATATATATTATATTGTATATATATTATATATATATTATATATATTATATTGTAATAATATATATATATTGTAATATTCTGAATTTTATGTTTTGAAAGATAAAGCATTGCATAATATTTTATTTCATATTTTAAAATGTCCTATTTTAAAATATATTGATTCAATATTCAAGAATCCAATACGAACTCTATTCAAAAATAGTTGGCAAAATATTGACATGAAAGTACTTTGAAACTCATTGGTATTGAAACAGATATGCTAAACAGAAAACAGCAAAGCAATTCACTTTAGAATGAAGAGTAATGCATAATGTACATATCAAACTACTCATTTCATCTAAACATCAAAACTTCATTTCAGTTTTGGAAATAAACTCTGCTTCTTAAATGAAAACAAGTTATGACTTTGTTCACTGTCTTTTGAATGAAAGCTATACTCAATTTTTCAGTGAGCCACAAATTTCCAAGTTCCTTCTTCCATAGGTCTCTCTGAGGATGACTCTTGGTTCCACTTCATTACAGGTGCACACTGCACTGCATGACAGGAAGTCCTGATAGAGAGGAGCGATGTATCACTCAGATGACACTTCAGATCATCATATCTTGAGTGTTAGAGTTTTCTAAATTTATGATGGTGTTGTAACCATAGACATTGAAATATAAGCATCCCAGGTACTGTGTACCTGTGATAAAATTTAATGTACCAATAAAGATAAAAAAATGTGTGCCTAAAGCTAAGAGGCTAAAATTTATGAAAATTGTTTCATATGTCTAAATTTATAGATCATCATTTCCAAAATGTTGTGTGACATTATGTATTATTTGATGAAGTGTTTTTAATGGTCATTATTTTCTGTACTCATTTTCTCTATGTGTATGCGATACTGAAACATGCTAAGTTTTGGTCAAAAGTACATTGTAGATTATAGCCAAAGTTTAAACTAATTCTCCAGTTCCCTTGATAATCTGTGAGTTTTCAAATTAGTATGTAGTTATACATTATATATATATATATATATATATATATATATATATATATATATATATATATATATATAATATTCAAATGTTTTTTGGTACATTACGAATACACATCAGCATAGCATTCAACATTGAGAGTTTACCTCTGTAGAAATCAGTATGGAGATTCCTCAAAAAGCTAGGGATTGGAGGTCCCATTTGACCTCTCCTAGGTATATACACAAAAGAATTAAAAGATTCATACCACAGTGGCATATTTTATAGATATTTACACATAAATATTATTTGTGTATTTACAGGTTCATTTTCTAAAAACTGTAAGAGGCATTAAAGAAATAGTTCAAACAATTTAATAATTTAAAAGTAATTACTCTCGGGGACAATGTTGAGATTGTAACAAAAAAGTAAGCAAACAAATTTTATGTATATGGGGGGGTGGTAGGGTAGGTAGGGCTATGGGAAAAAATGAGAATTAAGTTGTGTCTTATACTGGTACAAATCCCCATTATGGAGTGCAATCATGATGTGTATATTTAATGTACCAATAAAGATTTTTTAAAAAGTAATTACTCTGCATGTAAATGGCATGTGTTTACTTCTAATAAAAACAAGATATATTGAAGTTTTGAACAATTTTTTCTTTTGAGTCACATTACTATAAACAATCTACAGTGAGGAGCAAATTAAGATTTTATTTAGTGTGTTAACTTTTTACAAGATATATTTCAGACAAATCTATCAGACTTTGTTGGTTTAAATTTAACTAGCATGTAAATCTATAAAGATTTATTCTCATTTTTTATTGAAGAAGAATTGCAATATCAAATTCCATCTATGTCTCTGACCCTGATGTACTGAAACATAAATATATCAAAGGTATTTACATCAATGAATAAAAGACACATTCTACTTATTTGAGGATGTTGCTTTGTTACGTTTTTTGAGGATAAGAAAAATCTCCTGAGTGGAAGAGTAGTCATATGAAATAATAATAGCGAATTTCATAAGAAGACAGTTGCACTTTGATGATGATGTGAAAGGTACACTCCACATCAACTGCTTAATAATTTTAATACATAAATTTTTAGGGAAATGAGGGGTGTCTCAAAATTTACTTTTTCATAATTTCTCTAGGAAATGCTATCCAAACTTCACTACCACCAAGAAAGCTAAGCATAGTTGCACACACTTGTAATCCTAGACCTCAGAATGCCACAAGTTCAAGGCCAGTCTTAGCTACCAAGTGAGTCTGTCTCAAAAATGTACAAAGAAAAAAATTTCCTACAAGAAAATAATAATCTGTATATTTTCACTGTCTGCTAACTATTTACTAGAGTCAGGAAAGTAAATGACATACTGGAATTTTTTTTCTATAGCCAAAAATGTGAAAGATCATGTCTAAAAAATGGATTTGGGAAAAAGGATTGGGAAATAGAATAGAATTTGTGGACTTGTTCCTTGTTTTGCTTTTTCATTTTTCAAATATTATTGATGTGAATATTACCTTTAAATGTTCCTACCCCTCCGGACTCCAGAAGTAATTGTCACAAAATTCCCACTACAAATGATTGGGCTCCTTGTATAAAACAGAGCAATTGTAGCAACCTATTTACATCATGCTGAATCTTTTAAATGATTTCTAAATTATTTACAGCACAAACTCACATCACAGTAATCCTCCTGCCTTTGCCTCCCAAGTGCTGGGATTACAGGCGTGACCCACCACTCCTGGCACTGTGGTATGTGGTACTGGTTGCTGCTGGGTGTGAGTCTCCACGCCCAGTATGGTATGTCGTTACCGGGGAATTGAACCCGGGCCCTTGCGCTTGCAAGACAGGCACTGGAACCACTGAGCTAACTCTCCGGCCCACATAATGTCCACTTTAACAGTTGATATGCAACATCATTTGGAGGAAAATGACAGTAGAAGTCTATATTGTCTGGTGTTATATCTCAGTAGCAGAATATCCACCTAGGATGTAAGAATCCTTGGTACAATAATTAATACAATAAAAAAATGTCTGCCTACGTTTAGTAGAGATTCAATTTTTTAAATACTTTTGGTCCATGGTAAGTTGCATTTCAACATGGAGACGTCTCAGACACAAAAAGACTCATGTATACTGTTTATTCTAGGAGCATACACTTTCAGAAGTGTTCCTTACAAGGACTGAATTAAAGCAATCACAGATATGGCAAGAAGTGTCTTCTTCTGGGAAAAGATGCCCTGTGGTAGTCAAATGTTTGGAGAAAGTGAGTAACATTTCTTAAAAAAAAATAGCAAGAGTAGTTCTATGTTTTAGTTATCTCACTTCTAAATATATATCCAGAGGAAATAAATGGTCCAATGCAGAGATCGCTGCACTCCTAGGTACTATACTCATAGTGGCCAAGATAAGGGAATAAACCTATATGTTCTCAATGGATTAATTAGTGTGCATTTCACAGTGGAATGCTATTCAGTTTCATGATGGGAAAAATCTCATAATTTGCAGCAATATGGATAAATCTAGGAGACAGTCTCTCAAGTAATATAAAACTGACACATTCTTTCACTTTTATGTGAATATTTTTAAAAGGAACTCAGAAATACATAGTAGAATGGTGGTTCTCTTAGATAGGAAGGGAATGTGGAGAAGCATGGCAGGTGAAGGGGGAACATAAGGCAGAGAATACAATTTAAATTAGATGGGAACAGTAAGACAGTGATACACTAGTCACATTGTGGATTGTTCAGAGGTCATATATCAAAATGCATTTTTTCCTTTTTTATTAGATAATGTTTGTAGTACATAATTGTTGGAGGTCATTTCGGAAGTCTGCTCGTGAAAGATGTCCCTGACTTGGTGTCCTTTGTAGTTAGAAGACTGAGCACATAGAGGCTAAAGATAGCCTTGTGGAACATCCTGTTCAAGAATGCTGCTGGCCTGAGGACCCATGGGACACTCTACAAGGACCTTCTTGTCTTGTACTTGTTGTTCTGTGAGAATAAATACAATTGTCAGCTTAGTCTTCTTCTATGTGCTGTGCCCTTGTACTGAAGTTTATAAGCAGAAGGACAGGAGAATAAGAAGAATGACTAGATAGTGTTGGGATGACACAGTCTTTTGTGCTTGTACACTAACTGTGCCTGCAAGAATAAAATTTGTGTTAGTCTACAAAGACTTCTGGTCCCCCTTGCCCTTCTTTTCTTTCATTCAGTTCTGGATTCAAATCATTCAGGACCCCATGAGCAGAGACCACTCATAACCATCATATTCCTTCTAGAGAACTGGTATATTATTACTCAATTTTATTTGGACAATATCCTACATATTTTCATTTTATAGAGCTCATATTTTGTGACAACTTCAGCTATGACTTGTCAGAATAGCTCTCTGACCATACCTGTTCATTTAGAAGACAGAATAGGCCAGCTCTATAGGTTGATACTTTTGCCTGAGTGAGCCTTTTAGTTAATTTGATAGTTTTGGGGACAGCACGTCCCATACTTAGATTTTAGTAGAATTTCATGTATAAGAATTAATCAGTGCCTTAGAAATGTCACGCTCTTGTTTTAATGAGTTTATAATTAAGCAGAATACCAATTGGTTTCTTTATAGAATCCCACCCACAAGGATCTTATTGATTTATTCTTTCATTATAGAAAATAGCACGTCAGCGTGAAGGTAAAGCAAAAACAAATTATGATCTAATCTATGATGCAGATCTATATTGAAATGAGAGTGCTGACCTGTGAAATACATTTGCAGAGTATTTACAAAAATAATTCCTGTTGTCAAAATGATGGAGGAACCTCTCCTCTGAGTATTACACTGGGCACTGGGGTATCAAGAAATTATCAAAGTGTTAAAATGACTTAGACTATTTGTGTTAATAAAGATGAAAATTTTCATTATAGGAGAACTGTTTTCATATCCCTCTAAGTTTCTTAGATAAAATAAAATAGGTTTGTAGACAAGAATGTGAAATGGAGGGGGAATACAAAAATTGAATGTACAAATGTTGAAGTTTGTATGAATACATACACCTGAGACATGTATGTGCTCCCAAATATCATTATTTCACTAAAATTATTTGAAACTATGTTACCATGGGTCTTCTTACATGGCAATGGTTTTCCTCCATTATATCTTCATCTGGATAAATTAAAATAAAATATGAAGGAAAAAGCATTTATTAATATAGTAGCTAAATTAGTTATACTTTACTTTTCTAATCACTAAGATATCATTATTTATTTTTACTTTATATCATGATGTAGAATAATTCCTGGTAGGAATTAGAAAACAAATAAATAATTTAAAAAGTCCCTGTCTTCTAAAAACTATTAACATTACCAACACAAATGTAACTTAATGCAGATGTATGGAACTGGAAGATCATCAGGAAGGACCACACACAGAACACAAGTCATTATTTTGAAATAAGTATCAGCATATTGCAGCATAACAATATGACTAGATAACATCAGCTTGCATAGAGGCCCGTGTGGCCAATATGCCCAAATCATAAAATTAATTCAGAAAGGTAAGATTGAAAACAGTAGGCTAGCATTAAATTGGAGATGGCCTGCAGGTCTAAACTAAGCAGTGAGACACTTTTTCATCTTTTAGGAGACAAATTATGTCTGTTTCATTTCTTTTCTTTTCTTTTCTTTAATTGAATTTATTGGTGCATTTCACATAGATATTATGATCACATTCAGCATTAATAATTTGTACCTGTACATGACATATCTTGATTCGTATTTTTTCTCTTTCCTTTTCCACCCTACCACCTCCATCCCCCTACATACAAAAGCTTTGCTTCCATTTTTTGTTTTATTTTTATCAATCTTTTTCTTTCCCTTCTTTATTTTCCCATACCCTCTTACCTTTTATCTTTGAATTTTTTTTCCCTATTGTACAGTATTGATCATACAATGGCATTAATGTAGCCATTATGGGAAATACCTAACAGATTCAAAAAATCTTAAAATGTAACTACTATATGAGGTAGCAATCAAGGTATTTATCCAATGGAAATGAAACTAGTTATCTTGAAATATCTACACCTCATGCTCATTTACAATACCCAACGTATGGAAATAGTAGCAACTTTCTATAACAGATGAGTCTATCTATAAGAACAGAAAAACAGAGGAATATTGTTCAGCTTTATAAAATGAAACATCTGTAACTATGCAGATGAGTTGAAAGGCCATTATTCTAAGTCAAGTCAGATGAAGAAAAGTAAATAGTGCATGATTTCACTCAAGTGAAGAATCCTGAAAACTGAAACTCACACATACAGTGAAATGGATGTTTCCAGGAGCTGGAGTGTGGGGATAATGGGGAACTGTTTGGCAATGAATACAGACTTTCAGTTGGATGACTAAGTCCTAGAGGTCTAATGTGTAATATAGTGGCTATAACAGTTTAATAGTACTGTACCTTTTGTTTGAAATTTGTTAAAAGTGCCCTTAACTGCAACACACACACACACACACACACACACACACACACACACACACACTCACACACACACACACACACACATTCATATATGAATACAGCCATGAATGGTGAAGGTTATGCTGATTAAATCAAATTTGATAATCATCACACAGGTGTGTAAATAACATGCCATTATGTTTATGTTTGACATAAGCAATGTTTTTGTGTATCATACTGAAAATTACATGGATCTTCTAGAGGATCTTGCAAATCTGAATGTCTGGATTTCTAGTGTAATATGACAAAGAACCTTTTGGCAAAATGATGTAGTTCAGTGATGCAATGGCTGCCTCACAAGCAGAATGTTCTCAGTTAGATCTCTGGTACTGTGGGAATAGTGATGCTAGTAGAGGAGAAAAATGAGAAAAAACATTTATGTGACTCAACTTAGATTATACAACGTATAGATGGAAAAAGATCAGGATAGCATTTGGTACTATTGTTGAAATTATGTATTTAGCATGCCCTCAGTAATTTTAAAAGAAATTTTAAAATTCCATATAGCATTGAATCTGTATAGTAGTTTTGGGAGTATAGCCATTTTGACAATATTGGTTCTTCCTACCCAGGAGCAATGGTATGTCTTTCCATTTTTTGATATCATCTTCTATCTCATTTTTCAGAGTCCTATACTTTTCAGAGTAGAGATCTTTCACCTCCTTTGTTAGATTGATTCCTACATATTTATTTTTTGGGGGTGCTATTGTGAAAGGGACTGACTCTTCAATTTCTATCACAGTGGGTCTACTGTTTGTGTATACAAAGGCTATTGATTTTTGAACATTGATCTTATAACCAGCTACATGGCTAAATGTGGTGATTAGGTCCAGCGTTTCTTAATTGAGTTTTTAGGATCCTCTAGATAGAGTATCATGTCATCAGCAAATAATGACAATTTAACTTCTTTTCTACTATCTTTATTCCTTTTATTTCTTCCTCTTGCCTAATTGTTTCAGAATCCGGATTGGAATCCCAACAGCATATTTCACAGATTTAGAGAAAAAAAATCCAAACTTTCATCTGGAACCAAAAAAGACCTAGAATAGCAAAAGCAATTCTAAGCAACAGGGACATGGTGGGGGGTTTTACAACTCCAAACCTGAAAGTACTCTAAACCCACAGTGATAAAAACTGCATGGTACTGGCAAAGTAACAGATCTGAGAATCAATGGAGTAGATTAGAAGATCCAGAAACTACTCCCAATACACTGAGCCTCCTCATCTTTTACAAAGGAGCCAAAAACACTCAGTGGAGGGAAGATAGCCTCTTTAACAAATGGTGCTGGAAAAACTGGGCTTTCCTTGCCAAAGACTAAAACTAGATCTAGCTCTTTCACCATGTACCAAGCTAATATCAAAGTGGATAAAAGACCTAAATATTAAAACAGACACTCTAAACCTGCTGCAAAACAGGTTAGGTGAAACTCTTGAAGACACTGGCTTAGAGAAAGACTTCTTTCCTCTATAGCACAGAAACTGGCAGAAGAAATCAGCAAATGTGACCTCATTCTTTTAAAAAGCTTCTGTACAGCAAAGGAAACCACCAACAGAGCAAAAAGGCAACCAATAATGTGGGAAAAAAATCTTTACTAGCTGTTCCTCAGACAAAGGGTTACTATCTAGAATATATAAACAGCTCAAAAAATCAGCCCACCCAAATTTAAAGACCCAATTTAAAAATATGCATTTGAAATGAATAAATATTTTTTCAGAGTAAGAAGTAAGAGCAGCTAAGAAGTATATGAAGAAATGCTCAACATCATTAGTCCTTCGAGAGATGTAGATGAAAACAACACTGAGATTTCATCTCAGTCTACATAGAATGGCTGCCATTTCAGAATTAGCCAGTAGTAAATTTTGGCGAGGCTGCGGAGAAGAAGGAACCCTTCTCCACTGTTGGTGGGACTGTAGACTCATACAACCCCTGTGGGGATCAGTTGGGAGATTCCTCAAATATGTTATATATTGTGAAATGGAAAATACTCAAAGTGTAATAGGGTGAAGGGGGAAAATAATGAGATTTTAATGAAAAAGAAAGGAAACAAATTTTATGTATATGGGGGGTGTAGGGGTGGGTAGGGCTATGGGAAAAAATGAGAATTAAGTTGTGTCTTATACTGGTACAAATCCCCATTATGGAGTGCAATCATGATGTGTATATGTAATGTACCAATAAAGATTTCAACTAAAAAAAAAAAAAAACTAGGATTGGAGGTCCCATTTGACCTGGCTATTGCTCTGCTAGGTATATACACACAAGAATTAAAAGGTTCATATCACAGTGATATATGTGCACCCATGTTTATAGCAGCTCAGTTTGTGATTGCTACATCTTGGAAACAATCCAAATGTCCTCCAACTGCAGACTGGATAAAAAAGCTGTGGTTCTTCTACAGAATGGAGGATTACTCTGCCATAAAAAATGGTAAGTTTGAATCATTTATACTTAAATAGACATACCTGGAGGATATTCTCATAAGTGAAATAAATAGGTCATACATAGGTAAATATCACATCATTTATCTGGTATGAGGAAATAAAGACGTAAATGAGTTCTAGAATTTTATGTTATATATTGTGAAATAGAAAATGCTCAAAATGAAATAAAGTGAAGGGAAAAAATAATGAGATTATAACAAAAAAGAAAGGAAACAAATTTTATGTATAGAAGGGGGTGGTAGGGTGGGTAGGACTACGGGAAAAAATTAGAATTAAGTTGTGTCTTATACTGGTACAAATCTCCATTGTGTAGTGCAATCATGATGTGTATATGTAATGTACAAATAAAGATAATTAAAAAAAAAAGATTTCAATTAAAAAAATTCCATCTAGCATCTCAAGAAAATCTTTAAGTAAACACTGATATATAACATTCTCTGTCTTGAAGGAGTAGAATTTGTTTTGAATGTTGCAGGACAGGAATGATTTTAACACATCTAGACCGTAGGGCTAATTGTGAAGGATTTCTTATATTAGATATTTTTATGGTTTATCAAGACAATTCTACTTAAGTTTAATATCTGGTACATACAAAGAAGTGCCAGTGGGAGCCAAGCATAGTAGCAAACACTATTATCCCAGCACTCTGGAAGCAGAGACAGGAGGAATGCCATATTCCAATCCAGTGTAGGTAATTTAGTAACTTATTGAAACCCTGTCACAACATTTTTAAAAGGACCAGAAATGTAACAGTGCCAAGGACCTTGATTCCATCTCTGAAACCTCAAACAAAACAAAATGACAAAA
The DNA here is from genome assembly GCA_004026965.1 of Petromus typicus. Lineage (NCBI taxonomy): Eukaryota > Metazoa > Chordata > Mammalia > Rodentia > Petromuridae > Petromus > Petromus typicus. The sequence goes on along the minus strand of PVIR01016456.1, from coordinate 14,589 downwards.
TCAAGAATTGTCAAAGTAGGAAAAAGCTGTCATAAATTTAGCCTGTTGTGACATACTATCTAAGGATTTAAACTCATTTGCACACTTAGTAAGAATATTAGTTTTGTGAAATCTGGTGATTGACATGTTCCCCAAGGTTAGTCCTAATCTGTGCACTAAATCCATTTCATTACAGCGCATATAAAATTAGTAACACTACTTACTGGGAAGGAAAGTGTTTGATATAATCACATTTGGAAACTAAGATTCATTTTCAAAATTTCACTTGACATACTTTAAAACAGACATGTTTTAGTTTAACTTGATGATAAATAATAAGTGATCTTGGTCTTTCATTTGCTAAAACTCTTCTAAGAATCACAAACATTTATTCATTCAAATTATAATTTTTTTTAGTAATTATTGTTTACTTCTATGGTCCTAAGGAGTTATAAAAACAGTTCCAAGCAATAGATGTTTATACACACCTGCATTCCTAGCAATCTTGAAGGCATGTTTAGGAACATAGGATAATTGTGAAACTTTTTCTGAAGAATTCATATTTAGGTAGATATATGAAGGAAAGGGAGGGACCATTCCTGTAAATATTTGCATGAGAATTTTCTGGAAAAATTTCTCAAGGCTGAGGTTGTTCCACTTGTTCTACCAGTGACAAGAAATTCAACAACTGAAATGAATGAGGGGATTTATGCAACATACTGTACTCACTGTACCCAAACAATGTGCACTTGATACATTGGTTTGGTAAACAACAACGAGTTATATTCTTTGCTAAACATGAATCAGAGTCTGGATATGCCCTCAGGGTTTTTTTAAAGAGCTTGAAAAACTATATACACAATGTGAACTTTATATATGATAGATTCCTTAATGGTAAATCCATAGTTTTTGATTGGAAACAACTGGTAAATTCATTTCTTAAGTTACAGCATAAGAAATTATAATAATCAAGATATATTCTTAGAGGTATAAACTGTCAATGAGAAATGTGGTCATAATTTATTTCTAAAATGTACCAACAAATTTAGTATATTAACAAAAAGAAGGATAATATGGAAAATGAATTAAAGTCAATGATTAGCTTTGGGAAGAATTTGAGATACTAATTACACATTTATGAAGGCAAGTGGATACAAGGATTTGAGTGAATCTATAATTTGTGAATCTATACCTTGTAAGCAAAGTCTCATAAAATATTATTAATAAAAATTATTAATAGGAAATACTATCAGTCCGAATACATAGATAAAAATTCTGAGATCTACATAGGATAGTTTATTTTATTAAAGCACAATTTGTAAGCTATGAAATTGTAAATTGATCTTTTTCTATCTGATACCACAGATATTTTTAATTTCAGTATGCTTTGAGTTATAAAATAATTCACAGTACTCTAGCTCAATCATAATCTCAACAGCAATAGCACTTCAATTATTCAATCTTCTCTTTAAAGAATCATGTGATTTTTTAAAACACAATGTGTCTGACTTCACTCATTTAGACAACAGCTACATATATTAATAACATATCAAATATCCTTATAGAAGTGGGCAATTCAGCAGTGATTAAGACAAAAATACACTCTATAACCTTTTAAGTCATAATGTATAACTTTAGGTGAAATCAATTTTGAGTGAAGAAAATGAGATAGAGTGACAGAGAGCAAACACCTCTACTTCAATACCAACCACCGAAATTATTAGACAACTAGATCCAAGAAGGAACACTAGAGAGTGATTGGGAAGAATATCAGGGAGACAGTGTAAGGGCTGTGGGGGCAGGTGAGGAAGACTTTTCAAGGAGAAGGAACAGAGAGTGACAAACAGATAGATCCTCAAAGTAGAAGACAACTTCATTAGCTACAAGAATCAATAGATGAAAACTCACATTTATTTGCTGTTAATTATGTTCATATAACCTAGAGCCATTTGTGTTTTCCTACTCTCTAGATTTTTTCTTTTAATAAACATCACAATCTATAGGTTTACAGATAATTATATCAAATTCCAGAAGTAAATATTTAAGAAACATTAACAGAACTTGTGATTTTAATCTTGGCTTCAACAGTCTGTATTGGTTACATACTTTGAACATTCCGCATCATCACGTTGTGAGTCACAATAATCAGAAAGGTGACAAGGCTGAGAGAAGAAGAAACTCGAGAGTTTTCTTCCTGCTGTGTCACATTAGAAGAGAAAATGTTTCTGTGACACCTATAATTTTGGGTCAAAATGCACTTCTCTGAAAGGACCGTGATACATCACTTCTCTCTCTGTGGAGTCTACTTGCTAAATGAGGGCAATGCAATCTTTCAAGTTTGCAGCAGCCAGACACTGTTTGTCTTTTCTGGATCACACTGGGTGCAGATGGTCGTCAAAACCACCTAAGATAGGACCCTGGACTGAGAGTGCCTTCTATTACATTTGGGAAAATGCCTCAATCTTTGACCCCTTAGATAGGTGGGTTCCTAAAGCTACTAAAGTGCTAATCCAAGAATCTGACATAAATAATTTATGAGGTAACTTTGTAATTAGAGTTAGCATACAAATATAGTCCCAAAAAGTACCTAATAAATCAATGTAAAATGTATGTAACCTGGAATTCAATGACAAATAATGGCATAATTAGATATATGTCTTACTTAGTAATCACTTTAAATGATTCAGTTTATCTCAAGTACACATACTGTCCACTTCTTGATAATAATTTTTAAAAATAATACTCAAATTCCTTCATATCAGAATATAGTTAAAAATTTCAAGCCTTAAATGGAGACACAATAGAATTAAACATCAACAAACAACTAAGATGCTACTTGTTTATATAAGTATTGCAATTTATAATGTATGTGTTCATATTTCATCTCATTTAAATTTTACTGACAGAATAACCCAAATTTGAGAGTTAGAAAGGATAAGCATATCTTCATAGACTAATGAATGACAGATCCAAGAATTCACACTTTGTCATAGTATAGAAAATGTCCAAAACTTAAATTAACTGAGAAGATGGACAGTTCTTTGTAGTGGAGGACTGTGTCCCTGAAACACACCCAGCATGACACTTCATGTTTTATCTTTTTTGATGTGAAAAGAAAAAAAAAGAGAGAAATTGTAAGTTCTAATGAAGATTATTTGTTACCTCCATGAGTTTGAATGTTACTTAAAGAAATTAAAATGCTGTGGATATGATAAATATGAGCTTCCATCTCAAACAATGATCTACAGATTTTCTGGTATTAGGGTCATATTGAGATATTTTTAAAATTTTTCATTTAAATACAAAATCAATAAAATATTAGATGATATTTGGCATTAAGAAACTATTCCTTTATCTCCAGTAAGAATTCCAAAATTCTCACTCAAACATTCTGAGTTTTCATGTCAAATAAATATTAGTATTCAAGGAAAAGGCTGTTATTTTAGAAAAGTGCCTTTAGTTTTGCTGCAAATCCTAAACAAGATCATAAAGAAAGGAATTATATTCTAAATTTAAATATATGGTGCAGAAAATGTGGGAAAAGAATGTCCAGGAAAACAATTTAGTTCTAAAGAGAATATTTAGTTCCAAGAGAATATTCCACAGAGCTGTCATTCAGAGCACATTCAGAGAAATTGCTGACACATTCTACCCAGATTTTTCCAATCCTCTCTTTTGTGTGAATATCAAATTAAAGAAGATAGTAGGCTGGACTAATGGGTCTATCACAGACACTAGAGTTTTAAAATAGAACTGATAAATTCTTATTGCCTATCAAGAGAAGGACATGATGAATAGAAATTTTGCACAGCAGGACCATTTCATATTCAAGTATATAGCCCTTGCTAGAATTTCAGGACAAAAATGTATTAGTAAGTGAATATTTATGGAAATGTATCTTACACAGTTAGACGGTATTATTATTTTGTACACTTATCAAGTCAGGATGCTAACTCTTTTGAATATTGTGCTACTGGGAATCAAATAAGGTTCAGTTATTTTCTATATGTAACAGTAACAATATAGTTCATAACTGCTTAACATTGAATTACCCTACCATTATTAATTGCCAATAATTTTCTAGAGTATGCAAATCTTACTAGTTTCACTTGAAATTTGTCATTTTAAATATATCCATCAAATCACTTAAAATTCATGATGATAACAATGGTGCTACCACTTTTCCAAATGCGTTTCTACTCTGATTCAAAAGAGAATCTAGTACTTCAAACATCCTTTTCATTGGCAGTTACAAAACAGAAAATGTGATGTCCATGGACTCCCCTGGTCCAAGCTTGGGAATGTGAATTTCAACATGCTTTTCCATGGGACAAGAGAAAATGGGCTGGGCATTAAATGAATTGATTACATATTTTAAAAATTTCTTTCATACCTCCTGACTCTACCTTTCACAATACAACTAACTTCTGAATCATCTGCCTTGTTCTTTTTTTTTTTCTTTTGAGACAGGATCTCACTTTGTAGTTCAGGCTGGCCCTGAGTTCAGCCTCAAACTCACATCACAGCAATCCTCCTGCCTCTGCCTCCTGAATGCTGGGATTACAGGCATGAGCCACCACACCCAGGACTGTGGTATGTGGTACTGATTGCTGCTGTGAGTCTCCATGCCCAGTAATGTATATAGTTACTGGGATCAAACCCAGGTCCTTGCACTTGCAAGACAGGCACTGGAAACACTGAGGTAAATTCCTGGCCCTCATCTGCCTTGTTCTTAATCCATCATATAAGAAGCAGAAGTTTCTGGAGAATTTGTCTGTATCCTTCTAAAAAGAACCATGGCAATGAGCGAGGCCTCACAGTCACATCTGGAATCCCAGCACTCAGACTGAGTTCATAAATGATAAAAATTTCTTGCTCACAGTTCTGACATCTGGAAACTCCAAGACTGAAGTGTAACAGATTCAGGTGTAGGTTTATTCCTCCTACGTGATATCTGTTACCTGTCCTCACATTGCAAACCAGGTCCTCGGAGCTTCTCCTATTGGAACACTTATTCCACCAGAAGAATAAATCTCTCAAGATATCATCATCCACCAAAAGCCTCATATCTGAAGACCGCAACACTGATGATCGGGTTTTAGCCTATGACTATTGGGCCACACAAACATTCAGATTATAGTATTCTACCTAAATTCATTTTATACTGTACTGATTGAGAAAAACATTTTATTTAAGAAAGAAAAAGGCTGTATAACTTACATGAAGGTACTTATATTGTTTTTAAATTGTAAAATAATATACTCGACATGATCCTAACTGTAGTATTGTTTATTAACCTTTAATTTAAATGGATGTAAGTGCAATAAAAATATATGAAAAACTGTCAGTAGATAGATTGGCAACTTGATTTTTTTTCTTTTTCTTTTTGACAACATCATGGATTGAACCCAGCCCCTTGTGCTTACAAGTTAGGTGTGGTACCACTGAACTTAACCCACTCCATGAGCTAAATCTCCCACCTAGCACTTCTTAATCTAATTGAGGAAAAATTATTTTTCTTTCCATGTTTAATTCTAAAACACGTCCCTATTTTTGTGAATTAAAAAGTACCCTGTCCCAAAACTAAATAGTTCTGGATGTTTCTAAAGGTCTCAAATTAGGTGCTAATCACTTAACAGAACACTAACAGTTTGTGGAATGGTGTCCACACACCACATTTTTAGATGTACTTCTGGAGAGGATTAGATTAGGACTTTTTCTCACGCTTACCCCAACTTACAACTGTAACAATTCAGTACTCTTCTACGAAGACTTATTTCTTATTGATTACCATGAAAATAATAGCAAACTTTTGAGACCTAACAACAGATAAACATTAGGACTTTGAATGTGTAAACTAGATTATTAATGTTCTTTCAAAGTAGCTGAAGTCATTTACTTTTCCCTTTTGATAGATCCAGAAATGCATAATCAACAATAGAAAACTTTATGTATTTTATCCATTATTCAAAATTTCAATGACCTCAAAAACAATTAAAATGAAATCACAGTAGCATTCATCAATTTAAGACCATCTGTAGATACAGTGGAAACAAAGGACACTTCTGTGGTAACTTCGTGGCTAGTTCTCAGGAAGAGGTGCTCCTGGGACGTGTTCTAGGCTGGGCTCTGGTGACCCACTCTCTCTGGATTTCCAGCAGGCCCAATGATGCTCACTGTGTGAGGCTGCCAGAGTGGTCAAAGGAAATGTCACTGACTGTGGCTTAAACAGAAGTTTATTTTCTCAAAATGCCAGAGCCTGGAAGTCCAAGATCAAGAGCTACTTCCCCTTTGGACTCCTGACTAGCACATTTTCATGTGCCTTTGTGCCTCCTTTCTTTCCCAATACAACTAACTTCCGAATCACCTGCCTTGTTCTTAATCCATCGTATAAGAATGTTTCCTTAGCACCACACTTCTCTCTCTGCCTAGGGTCCCACCATGGCGATCTCATCTCACCTTAATTACCTCCTTAAATATCCTACATCTTAAAACATTGTGGGAATCACTGCCTCAACCTGTGGGTTTTGTAGAGAATGTGATTCTGAACATAGTATCTTAGCACATCATTTTGAAAAATTAATCTATAAGAAGTACATTTCATTGCATTCACCAAATATTGAGCTGTCAGTAACTTACTACTATATCTAAAGAAGTTCAGCATTACAATATGTTGTTTACTAACTCCAAAGTTATGTACTATGTTTTGGAAGACTCCCTTAAAAGCAAAACCTAATTAAATGGCTGCTTTAAAAAGGAGAGAAAGGTCAGCTTTTTAAAGAAGGAACATAGTTATGGTCAGTTCACATGGGCACTGTAATACATTAGGAAGGTACAATGATAATGATAATAATAATAGTAATGGCTCCAACTAGCAGACTTTAGAGGAGAAAATGATGGTCTAGGTCACTTAGTTTCACATTTAATGACACTGACATCTTCACCTTGCCTTAGCTTGACACATTAACAACAAATCTGAACTTGTGAGAGATTTAATTTTTACTGAGTTTTTTCTAGAAACCATGATGATTACTAATCAACAATCATATTTTAATAGTGTCTTCATCGTGGTTTTGTGATGCAGTATGAATAATTACACACCATCTGTATCACTTGACTTTCAAAACAAATCCCAGCTACTGAATTGAAGACAAAATGTGCTAATGTATTCACTGCTGTCTTGCATGAAATGGAAGAGGATGTCAGATAAGTTACCCATTTATTTACAGTCTTCACATCTGTCTTCTATCGTCTCTTAGAAATTTCAGTCTGTTATTTCTTCTGAGCCCACAGACCAGCACAAGTACAAGCAGCAACCCAGGTTTCTAGCTGCTCCCTATTCTTGGACCTTCAATTTCAAGTATTTCTTGACTTGGAAATAGAAAGAAAATTTAATGTTTGTTCCATCCTTTGCTTTGGAATAAATGCATTTGCTTTGTAGGACTCTGAACCACTCTGGACAATTTTCTATTTCTTCACTTTAGAAAAGGACTATAATTTTAAAGCCATGAAGCTAAGGTCAAGTGTCCTAGCAGAGTGGTGAGTGAGGACAAGAAAATTGCTTACCAATGTATAAGGTCGCTTCCAGCAAGGGTCACATTAGTTCTTTCTTTTTATGAGATATAAATTGTTATAGAATTTAGATGAAAGCCGTATTTGCCACAAGATTGGTACATTTTTACATTTTGACATGATAAAAATTGTTTTCTAAGCAAGAATATGCCTCTCTGCAGTGGCTCTACAAGGAGAAAAATGATCCTTAGAGTGAAAAGTGATTTTGGACCTAAAAATCCCTTTGAGCTATAAAGCACAAGGGAAAAACGTTATGATCTAGTGATAAACACAAGAACTACAGGGCTTTATCCAGAGGGTCAGGAGCTCAGAACTTATTGAAAAATAAACTATACAGTGTGACAAACAGAAATATAGTAGGAGGCTAATGATAGGAAAGAGCATTATGAAGAGTGTATTCCACTGACTTCTCTGTCTTCATGTATAATGACATTCACTCCCCACCCACTTTCTCCTCAGGACAAGACCTTTCCCTATGATTTTGTTAAAAAGTCAATATGACCAGAATCAACCAGGTCAGTTCAACCTCTATCTTTGACAACCTAGATAACTGCAAGCAGCAGGGTACTCTCCTCATTTTGGTGAACATTTCCAAGGGAGTCCAGCTCCTCCTGGCCTCTTTGTCATCCCTTTATGGAGAACAGAAACGGTTTAGTCACTAGCAGCTACAGCCCTTATTTTAGGGATTGTGAGGTGCAGACCTGTTTAGTCAAGTGCTTTGCTAGCTACATTGTCATCATCATTATTAGTATCACCATGATCACAGTCATCATTGTCAACATGAGCAGCATCAGAACCATTAGCACAGTGCTAAAAGTGTCATACACAGCAAGAAATAAACATTTATACTTGTAGCACTTTACCCTTGCTTTTGAGGTCCTTATAATTTATCTGGCAAAAATGTACAGTGATAAAACTTAAAATATTAGCTCCATTACAAAGTTACTCCCAATTCTCCATTTCTAATATGTTGTACCTATTTGGTAAAGTGTACTTGGCTTCTCAGAAGGAAAGTCAAAAGTATATATTGACAGAAGTTATCTGTGTGACACTCAGCCATTCCTCATTCCTGCTATCTTCTAACATTCTGCTTTCCCTGTTGTTAAACATGTTTGTTCAGTTCAATCTTCATATCCAGAACAATAAAAAACCCTTAATTTCAACGTTTTTATTATAATGTACTTGGCGCTACCAGTAAGTACTAGTAGGTCCAATTCCAAGTATATTTTGTGCTATTTAATTCCCTCCATCTCCATGACTGTAGCCCAAGTCAACATAGTCTTCTTCTCAGCCTGTTTCTGTCCTTGTACTTATATAATCAATTCATTATGAAAAGGAACAATACTTAAGCATATTTACTGGATAAAAAAGAATGGTCATTACAATTTCCTAAAAGCCAAACTTCTAGACTGGAACTGTCAAGACATCTTGTGACCTGACCTCCTTCTCTTTAAACCTGGCTTAAAAGCCTCAGTTTACTTTAAGAGTCTAGGGTCAGACTAGCTTCCATTCAGTCTCTCAGTCATAGAAAACTAATTTTTACTTCAGAGACTCAATACCTGATTCCCTTTGTCTGAAGTTTTCATTTACCAAATCTAAATCCCTACCTTTCTCTTTTAGCAGTTGTGTTGTTACAAACTCAGATTTTAACAGATACTTCTAACTCCACCTTCCGCCTGAACTTTCCCCCTACTATTCTCCCTATATTTACCATCAACATTAATATCACTCCATATATTTATTCACTCTTAGTTTGATTTCCCATGCAAAGGAGGACTTTATCTTACTTATTGTTACTTTCCACTTTCTGACAGAATCTGAAAGTTCAGAGGATGAATAATATAAGCAGAAGCCAAATAATGCTAATATATTGCTGTCTTATCAGTTCAAAGTTGCTCAAAACTTATATGTCAGTGTGTGTCATAATCCCTGTAAGATGTCCCTCCCAAACTTCCTGTGCTCATAAGTTGGACCTTTGGAAGATGGTTGGATGACAGTACTTTGCTGTTCATCAGTTGACTGATAAAGCCGGATGGGAGGAGGTGGGTCAGTAGGGGCCTGGCCTGGAAGGGTCAGTCTCCTCTCCTTCCTCTTGCCAGGCCAAGAGCAATTTTCTAGCATGTGCCTATTCTCAGAGCCCTGTCTCGGAGCCAACCAAGTATGGACTGAAACCTCTACACCCTGTGAATCAAAATAAAACTTTTCCTTTTTTAAAAATGTGGGTGTTGGGTGTTGTGTCTTGGGGATGAGACAGTAACTAAGACAAGATGGTTTGCCATATTTGAAAATAAAAGTGTCTTTATATAAATACTATAAGTTGAATTATGTTAATACTGAATGATAAGAATATATTTCCTTTGATGCCAGCAGGTGTTTTATATTTCCAACATATTTTTCACTGGAAATTTTAATCGGCATTATTTTAGAAGCAGTATCTACAACCAACAGAATATGTAACAATATTTAGATCTGCACCATAATCCTGGTTTTTCTTCAGTTTTGTAGTGATTAGTAAATTGTTAATCTTAGCTCCTCTATAGTGGGCATAATTACACCTATGTTACAGTATATTTTACTGTAATCATATTTTTCTTCTTAGTCTAACATAATAGATTCAAAATCATCACATCTTCATTTTCTCAGAACAGACATTCTTAAAGCTGCTGGGAGGGAGATGTTGGGAGGTGTGAAAGAGGCCTAGCAGCTTCTTTGTTTTTAAAAGTTCCTTAAAGAAAACTTCACAGTTTAACACTTTGAAAAAGTGAGTACTCCCAAAAGGGGCAGCAGGAAAAGTGAACTTTCTCAAGCCATTCTAGGCTATGGTAGTAAGTGAAGTCTGTGTACACTGCTTTTCCACTTACAGATATTATACTCGCAGGGAATAGCCAGCCGCCTTCCCACACTGACTTTCCTGCTTTGTAAACGGATTAAAGATGCAGGGACAGAGCCTTCAGTCAGAAAGCCTGATTCCTAAGAGGCTTGGTACTTGTCTGCTGCAGGAAATACTCCCCAGTGGTGACTCAGTGCTTGGAAGCTGTGTTTTAGGATGGGGCATGTTACAGAATGGCAGTTATAATGGGCCAAGGATAGAATGTTGGTCTCTGATTCCCCTGAGACACACAAGTGTGTGCACATGGAGAAAGAGCTCAGTGTAGTTCACTACTGGACTTCTCATCAAATTTGGTGCTTGGGAACTGAGCTCAATATTTTAATAAAAAAATAGTTAATCACTTACAACATTTAAAAAATAAGATAATTAATGGATTATTTGCCCCAGAAATCCTATACATAGAAGGGATAATGGGATAAAATAATAAAATACACACTGTGCTGTACTCCTGGCACTTCTTAACTAAGGATAATTCCTAGATTTATTTTCTTTCAGTGTGCTTTGTCTTCTGAGCTCTGAATTTACTAATATATTTTAAAATCAATTTCAATTTTTTAAAACTTCATATTATTAGTAATTTTTCTAGAAACTTATTTAATTCATACTTTTTTCATTTAGAGTTCATAATTCTACTTTAGCTTTATTTCTTTCTCTGTGTAGAAATTATAATCACCAGCCTAATCCAGAACTGGCTCTGTGTGTAATGTTTTACTTGTTCTTGACCAAGAAGTTCTGTGATATGTTTGGTTGATTTATCTACTTACATAAAAACTTATTTCTCAAGTCAGAATTTATCAGCTGTTTATTAAGTGCAGTGCCTTATGCAACATTCTTTATGAAACACAATCCCAGTTCTCTGAATGTCTTGGTTGTTTTGTTGATTGGATTTTAGTATTTAAAATAGAGAAAAGTGTTACAATGCTCATAGTTGACTGGTGCAGTGGTAAGCCACAATTTATTCATGATTTTTCTCACTAGTTGTGTAGAGAAAAAGGTTCCTGTCTGACTGTGCTTAATGAGTAATTTCCTGTAGTCAGTAGCTTAGTAGTGAAAGTGATATAACCAAGCATTAAAAGAAAAAAACAAGGGCTGGGGAGTTAGCTCAGTGGTTCCGGCGCCTGTCTTGCAAGTGCAAGGACCCGGGTTTGATTTCCTGTAACCACATACCATACTGGGCGTGGAGACTCACGCCCAGCAGCAACCAGTACCACATACCACAGTGCCGGGCGTGGTGGCTCACGCCTGTAATCCCAGCACTTGGGAGGCAGAGGCAGGAGGATTGCTATGATGTGAGTTGGAGGCTGAGCTCAGGGCCAGCCTGAACTACAAAGCGAGATCCTTTTTCTAAAAACAAACAAACAAACCAAAGCAAACCTTTTCCACTGGGTTTTGCTTTACTGCAGAAACAAAGTCCCAGTACATCATTGGTAAACATCAAGAGTGTAAAAGGTACCCTTTCAGCCCATCCTCAACTTCATCCCTCTGTCTCAGATCCAGTTCCCTTGAAACACCTGTAATGATAAGTGGAACATATTCAATTCAGCAGAAAAACCTGGCTGAGTTTAAATCGACATGTTTTGATGGGTAAGCTAATAAAGAAACATCAAGTTCTCTTCAACCTTTTGTTCCACACTTCTTCCCTTCTGATCTTCTTTCTCAAAGCACAGGAAGAGGTTGACGTTGAAATTCCTTTTCTTTCCAAAGATCAAATCCACCAGAAAACCAAACTGTCTTCAATATTCTTACTGAAATTTCATCTACTAGGAATAATTAAACTCATTCTATAAATGATGAGACTCAAAATCAAACCATCAAACATCTCATCTATACTCCCAGGGGTATGTTGTCCTAGGATATTATCTAATCTCTGGGTTTTCTGCTTTCCTCAGAAAAATCACCTGCTACATTCCCACAATTGCCTACAGTGCCTTACCACATGCTTTTCTCCATCCAAGGGCTTATTGAAGCTCAAATCATCTGCTCTTTGAGTTTTATTAATATTGAAGTAAGCGAGTAAGAATGGAGCTAGCCAAATAAGTACCTGGGGGAATATATCAGAGGTGACAAAAGTCCACTTTTAACAGTCCAGGCAAGTTGTTTTCTAAAGAGAGATGTGCAGAACGCAGGACCAAGGAAGACTGCATGCTCACTGAACTCTGTGCACCAAACACGAAAATACTATTTTAAATAATTTAATTTTGGTGTTATTTTCTGGACCAATCAGTTCCCTTTTTCCATCCTTTGTTTGCAGGCCGCTGTAACCAATAAGAGACGACCTTCCTGCTGCTTCATTTGCATCTGGCAGACAGCCAAGCAATCTTTTGTAGGAAAGATTGTGTTTTGGCGTGGTACCAAGTGGGCTTCTCATAAGACAAAAGTTTCAGTGTTTTCTTTGCATGTGGGAGAAGTTAAACCAGAAATTACGTATTAGAAAGACCGCTTTTACTTTATCTGTGAGGGCACTTTGAGCCTTTTCACTTGCTCCTCAAGAGCACAGTGCACCACTTTTCTGACTTAATAGAAGCGCACCTTCGCTGCCTTTTCTGTTTGTTCTGTCCCGTTATTGATTCAGGACATCAAGAACCCGGAAAGAAATACCACAGAGCTTCCCATCTGGTAACACTAGCTTTCCTGTGTTTATACATGTCGCTCAACTTTGTGTTCTTCCACTCTTGTTAATCGTCTCTCCAGCATCAGTACATTTTAGCTCTCTCAATTTGAACCTTCAGAGGCAGATGTAGAACTCTCCTACATTAGCTCTCAGAATTGTTAACTAAATTAAAAGAACTTTCATAATTAAATTTTAGGGCTATTCATTCTACAAGAAAAGCTAACTAATAAAGTGCACAAGAGTTTTGAGTACTCAAAGAACATTCCACCATGCTAGTAATTTATAATAGTTCTTGGGAAATACAGTTGTTACCAAATGTACCACCTTGAAAAATCCTCAAGCTTCAATTTGACATGAAAAATTTTATATACACAAGAGATATAAAAATACAGACAGATATACACAATAAAATTGTGGTTATTTAGATACAAATATTATATACTAATCTATATTTAAAATATAAAATCTCATGGTTATTTTGTATCCAAATGAATTTTGTTAAAAATATTTCTAATGCCATTTAACTACATATAATATTGTGAAAATTGTTTTTATGAGTTGATGCATTTCAAAAAACAAGAAGGCAAGATATTGCATTTAAAGGATACACATATTCTTAAATGCTACCACTCAGTGTTTTAATTAGACTTTATTTGCAAAAGTATGAAGTATGTGCCAGAATTTATGAATTCTACACTGATTTTCATGGGACTGTTCCATAGATACTTTTAATGATTCCCAGGTAATTGTTTTATTTTCTTTTCCTTTTCTTTACTTTGATTTTCTTAGCGTTTTTTTTTTTTTTTACAATTTGTATTCAGACAACAAACCTAGTGAAGCAGTGACGATACACCTTTCAGAGACCCAGTTCCCAAACTGACTTATTGCAAGTGTCAACACTCAAGCCAGAGTACTGAGGTTTTAGTTTAGAAAGAATAATTGTACATTAACATCTTTTTTCTTAAAAGAAAAACACAGTAATATGCATGTTATACATTTATCACCATAACTTGAAAAGATTCCCATGAAATATTTGAGAATTATATCAAATATAGGATTACAATGACAGCATAATGACACACACTAGAACAGAGTCCCATGGTAGGTTTATTTATTTATTTATTTTTTGTGAATGATTTATCTTACTTCAATAGGCACAAAACAGTGAGCTTTGAGATAAAGCCATATGAGCTTGTTCTCGTGGACTGTATTTATAATTCGAGAGTGAAATATGTGGGTTTTATACACTTATTTATGTTACAATCTACAAAATATTTCATTAGATAACATGTAGGGAGAATTTCAGATTAATTTTAGTGCTTTGGAGATTTAGATTTGGGCTACATTAAATTTGTAGCCAGCTATCCATATAGACAAGTAATACTTATATAAATATGTAAAACATTGCATAGTTCACAGGCTCTTTTACTTCTGGCAATAAAAGCAGCACTAAAGTTAAATGTTTATTATGTGTCATGACCTATGAAATGTGCATTACTTATCTACCAAGCTAATTAGCTTAGTTCACATTTTTTTT
>PVIR01016455.1:0-26982 GCA_004026965.1 Petromus typicus | reverse complement strand
TGTACGTGACTTCTAGAATGTATGTTATACATTGTGAAATAGAAAATACTCAAAGTGAAATGGGGTGAAGGAGGAAAAATAATGAGATTATAACAAAAGATAAAGAAATAAAGTTTATGTATATAGGGGTCGGGGGTGGTAGGGTGGGTAGGGCTATGGGGAAAAATGAGAATTAAGTTGTGTCATATACTGATACAAATTATCATTGTTGAGTGCAATCATGATGTGTGTATGTAATGTACCACTAAAGATTTCAACTAAAAAAAAAAAAAAATTAGGTCAAAAATTTCCTGCCGCTATCTGGAGTGACATGACTTCATCTATTTTTAATAAAAAAGTGAGTTTAATAAAAAAGTTGAGTTGATGTATGACAATTTACACTTTATCATTTTATCTCTGGGCTTCTTGAAAGACTTAGTTTGTATGCCTTATATAACATTATTTATGCTGGGAAATTCTAAAGGTTATGATAAGTGTACCTTACCATGAAACTAGCATTACAATATAAAAAATAATATTTTTATGCCAAAAATGATATGTTCATTCCATCTGTTCACCCTTCAACTTGGTCAGTGGCCTGCAAAATACTGTTGTCTATAGTAATGCATTTTCCACAAAATTTATTATTGAACTAAGCCATTAGATTTATGAGTTTGTCTTCTTTCTTTTACCAATATACCTTTAAGATTGATTGATACCATTTGTTCTTAAGAGTTTATTTATTTTTATTGTTATACAATATTCTACAATGTAAATAGACCAGATTTTTGAATCCATTCGTTCACTGAAGGACACCATTACTGCTTTTAATTTACAGCAGTTATAAATAAAGCTTTTTAACATTATTATTATTATTATTATTATTTTTTAGCTTTTTGGAGACAGGGTCTCGCTTTGTGGTTCAGCCTGGCCCTGAGCTCAGCCTCCAACTCACATCACAATCCTCCTGCCTCTGCCTCCCGAGTGCTGGGATTACAGGTGTGAGCCACCACGCCCGGCACTGTGGCATGTGGTACTGGTTGCTGCTGGGTGTGGGTTTCCACACCCAGTATTGTTATGTGGTTACCGGGGAATCGAACCTGGGCCCTTGCGCTTGCAAGACAGGCGCCGGAACCACTGAGCTAACTCCCCGGCCCTTAACATTAATTTTTAAATCAATTGGTCATATGTAAAAGTGTGACAGCTGTCTGTTATGGTAAAACCATCTTTAGTTTTGTAAAGAAATACTAACAGATACTCCAATGTATTCCTTTTTATTTCCACCGACAGTGTTTGAAAAGTTTTACTGGTTGACATACTCAGCAATATTGATTTTTTTCAAAAGAGGATTTTAATAATCCTAACATGTTGTGATAAATATCTCAGAATTATTAAAATTAGAAAAGTGTTATCAATAGGAGATGTTCATCTTTTTCATGTAAATATTTTGTTGGATGCAGCTCCTGTTCAGATCTTCCCCTGTTTTATAGGGGAGTTATTTAATGTAGCTGCTTCTTGGTGAGTTCTGAAAGTCTGATATACTGAAGACACAGACCTTCATTAAATAGATGCTTTGCAAATATTTTCCATTTCTCCAAATTCTCATTTTTTACATTTTTTCTTATATTTTTGTCACCGAGAAAACATTTTTAATTTTACTAATGTCAAAATTAAATTTTTCTCACTCATGAACTATATTTCTTATGTTTTATTACCAGTCTAAAAAATGCATAATGTTTATCTTGTCTTTTACAATACATATCATATAATACCATATTTTAAATTTAGGTAAGTGATCAAGTTAATCTATTTTGTCAAAATTATTATTATTTTATATATTGATTTCATTGGTGCATTATACATACATTATAAACACATTCCACACTGAGAATTTGTTCCTGTCTCTACATAACACAACTTCTTATTTTTATCCATTCCCCTGCCCTCCCTGTATCACCATCTCTAGATACATAAGATTTGTTTCAAATTTTTTCACTTTTCTTTACTTTCCCCTGCTCCCTTTACCCTTTGAATGTTTTCTTTTTACTTTACAATATCTATCATACATTTTAGAATTCATTTATATCATCAGTTTGTCATACCAGAGAAATGACATGATATTTACACATCTGTGTCCTATCACCCGTACTTATGAGTATGTCCTCAAGGTACATTCATTTGAGTATAAATGATTCAAGTGTATCATGCTTTATGTCAAAGTAATACATTTTATTGAAATAAACACACACACACACACACACACACACACTCATCTTTATCCAGTCTCCCACTGATGGGCATTTGAGCTGTTTCCAAGATTTAGGTTTTATGAACTGAGCTGCTATAAATGTGGGTGCACATATGTAGCTATGCTATAATTCTTTCATTCTTCTATGCATATAAAAAGGTCAAAGAAAACCTGCAATCCTACTTTTTAAAAAGAATCTCAACACTAATCTCCACACAGCAGTTGTACCAGTCTACATTCCCACTAACAGTGGAAAAAGGTTCCTTTCTCCCCATAGCCCCACCAGCATTTATTTTTGGTTGATTTTGTGATAGTTTCCATTCATTGTGGGTGAGATGAAATCACAGTATTGTCATCTGCATCTCTTGAATAACTAGTAATATCGAATATTTCGTATATTTCTAAGCTGAATTTATTTCATCTGAAAAATATATGTTCCTTTTAAATGCTCACTTTTAATTGGGTCTTTAAACTGAGGAGGGATGATTTTTTAAGTTCTTTTTTTAATTGAAATCTTTATTGATACATTACATATACACATCATAATTGCACTCCACAGTGGGTATTTATACCAGTATAAGATACAACTTAATTCTCATTTTTTCCCATAGCCCTACCCACCCTATCACCCCCATATATACGTACAATTTGTTTCATTCCTTTTTTGTTATAATCTCATTATTTCCCCCTTCACCCTATTACACTTGGAGTATTTTCTATTTCACAATATATAACATACAATTCTAGAACTCATTTACATCTTATTTCTCATACCAGAGAAAAGATGCAATATTTACCTATCTGTGACCTATTTATTTCACTTATGAGGATATCCTCAAGGTATGTCCATTTAAATAGAAATGATTCAAACTTATCATTTTTTATGGCAGAGTAATACTCCATTCTGTAGAAGAACCACAGTTTTCTTATCCAGTCTCCAGCTGATGGATGTTTGAGTTGTTTCCAAGACGTATCAATCACAAACTGAG
Organism: Petromus typicus; assembly: GCA_004026965.1. Classification (NCBI taxonomy): domain Eukaryota; kingdom Metazoa; phylum Chordata; class Mammalia; order Rodentia; family Petromuridae; genus Petromus; species Petromus typicus. The sequence goes on along the minus strand of PVIR01016455.1, from coordinate 23,766 downwards.
CTTCTATAAACATGAGTGCACATATGTCACTGTGACATGAGTCTTTTAATTCTTTTTTGTATATATCTAGCAGGGCGATGGCTGGGTCAAATGGTACTTCCAATCCTAGCTTTTTGAGAAGTTTCCAAACCGACCTCCACAGGGGTTATACGAGTCTACATTCCCACCAACAAAGGAGAAGGGTTTCTTCTCCGCAGCCTTGCCAACATTTGCTGCTGGCTAATTCTGAAATGGCAGCCATTTTTTGTGGAGTTAGATGAAATCTGAGTGTTGTTTTCATCTGCATCTCTTTAATAACTAGTGGTGTTGAACATTTCTTCATACGCCTCTTAGCTGCTCTTACTTCTTCCTCTGAAAAATATCTGTTCATTTCAGATGCCCATTTTTGAATTGGGTCTTTATATATTCTAGTAGTAGTCCTTTGTCCGAGAAACAGCTGGTACATTTTTTTTTCCATATTGTCGGTTGTCTTTTCACTTTCCTGGTTGTTTTCCTTGCCTCTCTTGCAGAAGCTTTTCAATAAGATGAGATCTCAGTTGTTGATTACTTCTGATAGTTCCCATGCTGCTGAGGTTTTGTTCACAAAGTTTTTCCCCATGCCAAAGTCTATAAAAGTTCTATCTAATCTATTTTTCAGCTGGTTTAGTGTTTCTATTTTAATATTTAGTTATCTACTCTGTTTTGATTTTAGTTTGGTCATGTGAAAATAGAGATCTAGCTTTAATCTTTGGCAAGTTGCAATTCAGTTTTTCCAGCCTCATTTATTAAAGAGGCTATCTTTCCTTTATTGGGGATGCTTGTCTCCTTTGTCAAAGATAAGGTAGATCAGTATTTCTGGAGTTGTTTTTGGATCTTATAGTCTGTTTCACTGATTCTCATGTCTATTTCTTTGCCAGTACCATGCTGTTTTTAATCACAATAGCTTTGTAGTATAGTTTCAAGTTGAGGATTGTGATACTGCCTGCCATGATCTTATATCTTCTCATTCTAGATGAATTGCTTGATTGCTTTTCTAGCCAGTTACTATGTAGTCGCATAGACTGTATTTTATGTCATAATCCCCATTTCTTTTCTAAAGCCAGCTACTGAATGATGACATAAGACATATGTCTACATCCTACTGAATAGTTTAATATGACTTTTTTCAACTGGAAATGATTAATGTCACCTGTGTGGATGGTCTCATATATGCAATTATAGCAGAGCTAGTTATGAGAAAAGACATGACTAATAGACATAGCTGATATGACTCAGTACTCTGTCCATCATGATGCATGGCAATATCATGCACCCCAGATATTTCTCCCTTCACACAATGGCAAGAATATATGGTACTTTCCAAATTAATTTCACATTTTCAGTGACAGACAACTAACAGTGCAAATAGGAAATAAGCAATTTTCTGATGACTGAGGAATCTGCAGATGAATTCTATACTCTTTCAATAGCTTTTTATCTCATATGGCAAGATCAATTAATTCTGATTTCTTGATGCAACAGAAAGTGAGAGAATTCTAAGAACCACAAGACAAGCTACTGAGGAGATCTTGGTGGCCTTACTGCATTGAATTCAGCCACCTGATGCATTATTTGGCCTTAAAGAAAGATCAAGGTAGAATTATGACACTGGGTCAAGAAACCAAATGCATATTTTATGTACTTCAGGGTTGTCTTATCAGGTATGCACAGGAATTCACAAGCTTTTAAATTCTAATAAGCTCAGGACTATGAGTCAGGTCTCTGATGAAAATCCACTAGCTTTCCAGCACCAGTTTAAGGAAGTACTCTTTAAACATACTAATTTAAAACTGGAGTGAACAGTGTACCAAATTAATCCTGGAGAGTGTTTTATTACTCAGTTAGCTCCAGACTTCAAAAAGAAACTTCAGAATCTCCAACAGGACCACACACTAGGATAAGTCATGTGACTTTTGTGGTTTTAAACAACCTCAATAAGTAACAGGGAAAACAAGACTTGAGTAAGAAGAAGAGGCACACTGGTCCTAAGAGATAAGGCTCATGATAAAGTCACAGGTACTTAGAAGAACTCAGGTGATCCAAAGAGCAATGGAGGCAGATCTGAGTGCCCCAAGTGCAAACCCACAAGCAAAAGAGCACCCTCAAAGGTTGCCAAGAACTTGTTTAGCATCTCAGAACATAAATGCTAAGCCCTGACACTGGCACAGGGATTTCTCTTCTTCCCAGAAGGAAATGGAGTTATCACATACCATAGTGAGTAGAGAAACAGTGCCCAGAAAGTGCCTAATAGTTGCTGAAGTGGATATATGCCTTGTGAACAAGGACTTCTTTTCATTTTGCAGGAACCTTGGGTAACTTTGAATGCCCTGAACAAGAAAACTGTGCTCCTTTTCCTTACCAGGGAATCTTACTGAATTCTAATCTCTCAGTGGGGCAAGTTGTAGCTCAGTTTCTCAGTTGTCAATCTGGAAGGAGTTCATCAGTCATTTTTCCTCTCTTCTCCTCTGAACTTATTGTCAGAGATTTCCTTTTCCAAGTTCCCTTTGTGGTAACACCCAAGGGTTCAATGCCAGTAACTGGAAGAGACATACTGTGTCTACTCAAGGACTCTTTATCCCTTAAATACCTCTTGAAGTATGCGTCTTAGTTGCCAAGGACCCAGCCCACCTGGTGTCTTTGGTCCCAATTTCTCTTTCCAGAGTTGGTCATACCAGAAAATGAGGAAGAGACACCACAGAGCTTGCACACATGTGAACCAGTGAATGACCTCTACTTTCTTTTCAGAAAATAAAAAAAAAAAAACTATAAAATTGGAATTTTTTTTTAAAAGACCATATATTGTTATGGTACCAGGGAATGAACTTAGGGCATTGCACTGGCCAAACAGCCATGGTACCACTGAGCTAAATTCTCAACTTCTGAATTTATTTTAAAAAAAGTTTAGGGGGCCGGGGAGTTAGCTCAGTGGTTCCGGCGCCTGTCTTGCAAGCGCAAGGGCCAGGTTCGATTCCCCGGTAACCACATAACAGTACTGGGTGTGGAGACCCACACCCAGCAGCAACCAGTACCACATACCACAGTGCCGGGTGTGGTGGCTCATGCCTGTAATCCCAGCACTCGGGAGGCAGAGGCAGGAGGATTGTGAAGTGAGTTTGAGGCTGATCTCAGGGCCAGCCTGAACCACAAAAAAGCGAGACCCTGTCTCAAAAAAAAAAAAAAAGTTTAATAAAAAATTGAACTTCAAACAGAAAAAAAGTGAATTATTTTAATATAGGTATAGATCTTAAAGCCATAGAATATAGAAACAGTACTTGAAGTAGTTATATGTGTGGTCTGAAAGGCAAATTGTAGCAGGCAGGTGGGGGGAAAGACAGAGTCAATTAATAGAATATTTCAGAATCATTTCCTCAGTCTGAAATCATTGCCCAGAGACCCAGGAAGTGAACAACAAATCATAGGTCACCAGAAAGCTTCATGAAAACACTGCTCTTTTCACTTGCATTAGAAAAAAAAAATACACAATGCTCAAAAATAATCTGGTACCGTCATGATTTTCTTCACTTCTCAAACATTCTATGTCAGTGGTGAAGAAATTGGTTATGCAAGTCCTTGTAGACAATCATCTGATCAAAGAGCTGTATCTTCTACATTCTGTGAAATTTTGGGTTCAAAATGGAAACCAGACCAATAGAGTTGAAGGTTTTTGTGTTTGTTTGTTTTGCATTGTTTTTGATGTGTGTGTGTGTGTGTGTGTGTGTGTGTGTACTGCTGTCTGGCCTTTGCTGCTTGAACTCAACAGTAGGCCAACTGTGGAACTTCTCAGAACACTACAATTCCTAGCAATCCTGGTTTTTAGATAGAAGACTTTCAAAATGAACTTTTTGAGAAACTCAAAAGTATGGAAAAGCCTGTTAAACTATGTAAAAGTACTTTAGGTCCCATTGAAATCTGCAGGGACACTGTAAGACTTGATCTTTCCTAGTTTATCAGACTGGATACTGAACAAGCAGTTTAACCAGTCCAAGTGCTGGTCTGGTGTAATGGAGACGCTGGACAGATTTGCATCTGGAGAGCAGGAAGATGTGAGCTGAGGTTGGAACTACAGTCTACATACTGTTACCTCTGATTTGTAGCCAGACCACTCATTAAAATAAGTACATTAATATTCTCTACAGGATTTGGAAAAAGAAAAACCTAAAAGCTCCACACCATATAAGCAAAATGCTTTGGGCGCTATTCAAACTTACAAAATGACAAAAAAGCAAATGTTTATTATGAATGATACAACCATTATATAAATTTAAAATACATTTTTATTAGTTTCCTGGAGCACACATTTAATTATGCCACACCCCCAAATAAAAGTGTTTATTTTGCTTCTTGTTGTTTACAGAGTCTTTGGTATACAAACTCTTTCTCTCTTTTCCCTCATGTATTATATATATTTCAATAGGCCTCCTCTTCTGCCTCAGGTAATGTTAGTTTTTTTTTAACTTAACCAGTTTTTTAGACACATCAACTTATATCTTACATCTTAAATATGTAACATTGTGCTCTTCACTAGTCTAACTTACTTATAATCCCAGTTAAGCCTTGATTGTAGTTATGCTTAATCTGCTCTAAACTAGACTCCTGTTGTCTTTCACTTCACATGGTGGACACATTGTCACACTATTTTTTTTTTTTTTCAGCCTCAAACTCACATCACAGCAATCCCCTGCCCCTGCCTCCCAAGTGCTGGGATTACAGGCATGAGCCCCCACACCCGGCACTGTGGTATGTGGTACTGATTGCTGGTGGGCATGAGTTTCCATGCCCAGTACTGTATATGGTTAACTGGGGATAGAACCCGGGGACCTTGTGCTTGCAAGACAGGCACCAGAACCACTGAGCTAAATCCCTGGCCCTGTCATGCTAATATTTAAGGAGTATGAAATAGAAGTATTTCTTTTCACTACAACTCTGGGATTTAGAATAGCAGAATTCTGTAAAACAGTGAAGGATTGACTAAAGAGGAAAAATATAGCAGTCTTGATGGTCAGTTAAAAAGGGAAGTAGTTTGGAAATTTATAGTTTATAGCCATAAAAATATAATATTTTACAAGCTGTGTTTGAAACATGCAGACAAAAATAGGCTAAACATTTGGGGAACAGTACAAAATTATTAGTCTTTCCAAGTAAGACATACACTTTCATTTTTTTAAACTATAAATTAATTAACTAGATCTGAAACTCCAGGAATTTTCAAAAGTCTATTTTGAGTTTTCAGTGTGAAATATCTGTATTTCTCTTATTTTCAAAACATGTTTAATGTTCTAACTATGTTAAAGAATACATTACATTTTCTTATTAAATGACATAGGACAAGATATGTGATATTCACATTATGGAAAACTGTGATAAATGATAAGTCCAAAGAAATGGTAAATTTTCTTTTTTTATTTTTAAATTTTGAGACAGGGTCTCATTTTGTAGTTCAGCCTGGCCCTGAGCTCAGCCTCAAACTCACATCAAGGCGATCCTCCTGCCTCTGCCTCCCAAGTGCTGGGATTACAGGCATGAGCCACCACACCCGGCACTATGGTATGTGGTACTGATTGCTGCTGGGCGTGAGTCTCCATGCCCAGTATTGTATGTGGTTACCAGGGAACTGAACCTGGGTCCTTGCACTTGCAAGACAGGCACCGGAACCATTGAGCTAAATCCCCAGACTGGTAAATTTTCATTTGAAGGAAAATATCAAGAATCTAAACATCAACAAATAAATTGTTTTCTAGTAAACAGAAATTCAGTTTGGTGTTAAAAATCAATCCTATTTTAATTGTAAAGATTAATAAATGAAGCCCAGCTATAACTGTAGAAATTATTACATGAAAGAAGATAGAAAATAAATTAAGCACATGCTGATGATAAGAAATCAAGTTTCATTTTGTCAAGAGACAAATAAGTCTTCTTTTACAATCTGGTTTTACACCCATAGAATCATATCAGTTATGGTTCACTAGAGGAACAGATTTGGAATCCCTAGGTGGATTTGCAATGGCTGCATGAAGAATGACAGGTGAAAAAGTATCATATGGCCTTCAGCATGCTGAGGAGTAGGTGGATCTGGTTGAAGACTGAGGCCTCAGACTTGTTGCAGAGTTTAGTTCAGTGGAAGTCTGTATTGCAAAACCTTTAAGGTCTACTTTGGAAATCTGTGCTTAGCATCTAGACAAAGTGTAGAAAACATTTAACGGCAGTGATGAAGAGAAGGGATCTTGGACTGGAGATTTAGTTCAGTGGTTCTGGCACCTGCCTTGCAAGCACAAAGGCCTGGGTTCAATTCTAGGTAACTATATACAACAAAGCTCCGCATGTGGTGACTCACGCCTGTAATCCCAGCACATGGGAGGCAGAGGCAGGAGGATTGTTGAGAAAAGACAGGAGTTCCTTAAAAAACTAAAGATTTTCTTCTTTCTCTTTTTCTTCTTAACTCTGTACCTACTTGGTTGGTGGCACTCATAGCAGGTATTTTCCCACTGGAGGTCAAATCCTACTTGTCAGCCATCAAAAATTTCCTGAGCCTTTTCTTTCTGGTTTGGTAAGGGAGATCTGATCAGTGGAGTGCTTTGTGAGGCTCTGCTTGTCCTGAAATCTAAGGTGAGTGTTAGTTTGAAAAGTTGTAGGCAGTGTTGCATCAGCGAGTTCAGGAACTTAAATTTAAAGCCTTGGATGTTCCTGAAAATCCTGAAAAGTGCTCTGGCTTCTCTCACTTGAATGTTCTCAGTCTTCAAGTGCAATGAAGTTTAAGAATATAGAACTTCGCAATGTACACATCTAAACGGTTACCAGCGAGGAAGCGTCAGACTAGGTTTGAAGGCTCAGAGTCATTATGGCACAGATTTTAGACAAGAAGAGTTATGGGGTTGTCTAACACCCACATTTGTGTATGTGTGTATGTTTTATAGATTTTGTATTATATTCAACCAGCCTATGAAATTCGTAGTATATAAAATAATAGTAAATTCTTCATAAAAATATATTAATAAAAATTCCTTTTGAGGCCTTGTAAATTATAAGATAAAGTGAAATGTCAGGAAGAAATGAAGGACACAAAGGCAAAATCATCCAGTGCTGAGATGTACACATAAAATTCTTAAAATAGAAATACACAAGGAAGTCACAGTTTTGGAATATATTAAACAAAGAAAACTAGCAGATGAAAGATCAAATGGTAACAGGATGTCATGGGATAGAATATTAAAATACATTTAAATGACTCCAAATTTTATTTTAAATGAGAAGACAGGTCATTAGCTTTTGAAAAATGCAGTCCCACGAAAGGAGATATTTTTACCATGTCCAAATGAGATGCAGCAGAAATCTAGATAAATTTAGAAATTTTATACACCATAATTTTGTGATAATTGGACATAATTGCAATTGGAAATTTCACTGATTTGTAAGAAAAAAACTAACCTGGATGTAGAAATATTTTTTTCATACTTGGTGCTAAAAATAAAATAAATATATGTACCTATATGAAACTGAGATATATACTTAGGAAAAAAAGAACAATGTCATGCGTATTAATTTACCTTGATCAGAAGATTAATAGTAAATCTATTACAAAATTTTATGAGGTATGCAATGTGATTCTAAATTTTGTATGAAAAAATGTACATAGAATAACAACAAAATACAACATATATGAAGAGGTGAGAATACATGTTAAAATATTGAGTCAGTATAAGTATAGACATTAATATAAAAGGAATCAGTGGACTAAATAATTACATTAAAAAGTCACCAAAATGAGTAATGTTATGGCTTAGATATGAAATTTCCCCCAAAAGTCCTATGTTCAGAGGTAAGACTGCTGGGGGGGATTAGAGCGGCGCTATCATCGTTGATGAATTAATCTTTTGATGAGCTCATGTCTGACTATGCTTGTTGGGTATATGTTTGTGGTTGATCATGGGATACATAACTTGAAAGAGTCTTTGCTCTTCCCAGCTTATGCATATTTAATATCTTGTCACTATTGTGTGATCAGATTTCTGATGCTATATTCTTCCACTAACCATTTATGCCATGAAAGCATCCAAGAATGGATTGATATTCTCAGCTAAAATAAACCTTTCTTTCTTTAAATTATGAATGTATGTATCTTGTTCCAGCCATTAGAAAACTGATTCCTAAAAATAATTAGTACTGACAATGGATTGTCAGTTGTTGCTGTTGTCATATCTTGTCATGTGGTTTAGAAGCCTTTGGGGCTTTTTCATCAGAGAATTTTAAAGACTTTGGAAATTCAGGGTGGAGAAATCTTAGAAGTTTGCAATCATTACTTGATATGTTAGAGTTATCACAGCTCAGAAACAGGGAAGATGGGTAAAAGGACTATGTTGACAGTTGGGTTAGAGGTGACGGGAGTAACATGGTGTCAAAATATTCACCTAAAATGTGCCATGTCCTGAGACTTTTCAGGAGAATGACATTAGAAGTGGTACGTTTAGAACGAATTACTTTTGCAGAGGCAATTGCAAGACAAGTCCACATTCAGGCTATGACTTACAGACTTCTGGCTGCTTTTGGTTAATTTTACAGTGAGAATTAAGAAGCAAAAAGACCAAAAAAAAAAAGGCATAAGAAAATGTTCAGTTTTGCCAGAAAAGAAGTATCTAAAAAACTGAGACCAAGGGTTGTGAGAATGATGTATTTTCCAAAGAAGATTAACATTAAAAAGAAGTGAAATACTTTGGATCAGGACAATAGGAAAGATAAGTCAAAAAGTATCTATAAACTTTGAAAAATAGGGATACTATTTCATTGGAAAAAACAAACATATATATGTGTATATGAAATTAGGGTCCTTGCTGGAGAAAAGCCAACTGGTGAATTAGTTTCCTGTGAATCATTTCACTATATGGACTCATTTCTCATAGTCAAAGGCTGCTTCACCCATAGTCTGATGAAGGGCAAGATACTGCTCAAGTTATATCTCCCACTGAATTGTAAATGTCTACTTAGGTACTATTGTATGTTGGAAGTGTTTGATGTTCTTGATTTTTACAGTTTTACGGCTAATAATTGGCTTTGAATACTACAGAAGACCTTGAATTTTCATGTTTTTAAAATGCTGAAACTGTTATAACTTTGATAATATTTAGAGATAGACTAAAATACATTGTATAAGGAAGGGGACATAGGCTTTAGAAAGGCCAGCAGTCAAATTTCATAGCTTAACTCTAAAATTTACCTTAAAACTTCTCATGTTCAGATATACAGGTTTTTGAATGGTGTTGAGATCATGGAAATATTAAATTGATTAGTGGATTGAAACACTGATGAGTTCATTGATGAAAATGTGTTGAAATGTATCAGACCCTTGTTGACAATGAGTCACAGCCACATGACCTAGAATGGTGCAAATGGTGTATTCTCCTGTCCCATCCTGTCTTGTCCCCCCTCCCCTATCTGTTCCTCTTCTTCCTCTCTCTCTTTCTCACGTTTTTCCTATTATTATGTGAGTAGCCTTATTCTGTCATCTCCTTCCATCTTTCCTTTAGAATTGACTATAGACTCCTTCAAGTTTTGTGTGTTGGTCACTATTTTTCTAGCACGTGGTAGCTGACTAATATAAATATACATATGCATTCATGAAAATATTTTTTTTAACCAAAACTGGTATTACACATGGGTTGGGAGACTGATTAGTACACTTTGTATTACTTTTAATTAGACACAAAACTTGAAATAAAAAGCTAATGTTTGATGAATGCAAATATATTCAAATTGAAAGTGTTTTCTAAGAAAGTTTTATAATTGTAGTCATGAGATATTATTTACAACAAACATAACAAAGACTTAGTATTAAAACATATAGAGAATCAAGAATCAATGAAAAAGAACATAAACTTAAGTCTTTTTGTCATTTTATAGGTATTAAAGCCTGATATGACAGTACATACATAAAGAAATATGTTCTCCTTATAATCTGAACAGTGAAAAAAAACAGTGAGATACATATTTGTCACTCTAAGTCTTGATGGGGTTGCATAGGAATAACAACACATACTGTGGGAGGAGTGTATAATTTGTTGTCAATTTTGTTGCCAGTAGAAATAAAAATATATTATATAAATATCCCTTTTTATCTTTAAATAATATTATATTACATACAAAGTAGAAACTACATAGGACTTTTGTAGCAAAAGAATGAAGTAAAGTAAAATAAAATAATAAAATAAAAAGACTTGCAACAAATCAAATACATATAGTCTTCTGAGTATATATACGTGAACATGAAATTTCATATACATGTATGTATATGCATACATATGTGTATATATTGTATACACACATGCGCATATATATATATATATATATATATATATATATGAAATTGACATCTCCAAGAACGTGAGTGGCATCATTTACTCTGCATTTCCTACAATATAGAAGATAAAGAAGTGATCTAAGTGTCTATTGATAGCTAGAGCAGGTTAAAATGTAGCATGTACCATGGCCTTCACTACAAGGTTATTTGTAATTTGTGTCACCATTGTTGGAGCAGCAGGACTTTTCATTAAATGAAGTAAGCCTGGGACAGAAGCACAGAGAGACAGATACTGTGATGTCACCTTCATGTCTCTAAAACCTATGATTTCATAGAATGGAAGTAGGAAGCTTTACCAGAGACTGAGATGAGATAACACAGAGCAGAGAAGTAAGAGTTTGATTAGAAGGTATAAAGTTTCAGTACTCACCAAAATAAATATGTTTCAAAATTTACAAAATAGTCTATTTTTATCAACCTCATAACAATAAATAAGTTGATGAGGTGATGGATATATTATGAACTTTGCCTTCATCTACAGTGTATACGTAAACCAAAATAACCTTTTCTATTCTGTAAGCATATACAGTGATTAATTGTCAGGTAAAAGGAAACAAATATTTTAAAGATAAAAAAGTGATAAGAAAAACATTAATAAAGTATTGATAATGGAGCAATATATATATATATATGATAAAATATCTACATTAACTGAAGTTCATTGATAAAATTAATTCAGCAGTCAATATTCCAGAAATCTCTCTAATCATATAATTAAGTATATTAAACTTTCCACATATAAAAATGAGATGCTAAAATGTACATTTACATGTGAAAGATTAAATGAAATACGTTAAGTGTAACACTGTGGTAATGTATTTTTCAATGTGAATGGGTGTTATTATTCGGCCTTTAACTGCATTGCAACACACAACTAAAGAATAGAACAGCTTGTTTTACATGGGTTTTACACTATTTTAAAGATATACAAATTATAATTTATCCATACAGTCATGCCAGAAATATGTGAACTCTCTGGCTAAAGCTGTAAATGGGCAAGATTACAAAGATGTCACAAGAAAAAAAATACTTTTGTATGTGATATCTTCAACTATTTATGAGTTACTTGTGTGTAATCTAGAGAAGAGAATCATCATTTTACTTCAGGACACAAAGCCTTAGTGAGAATGTTATCCTAGTTCAAAGAATGGGTGAAAACCAAGCTAGAAAAGCAAAGTTATTTGATGCTGCTTTGTGTTAGAATCCTGGGAAAATAACTGCTTTGATCAGTTCACTGCCTTGAAAAGCACTGTTAGTAAAAGTACTCAGAGAGCTGTCTTTGATATGGATCGCATAGTCTATGTGTCAGTTCTTAACTGAGATTCTTGCGTAGGTGTTTGCAAAATGAATCAAGATCATGTTATACAATATGTATATATTTTCTCTATGATTAATACATTTGATAGAAATGTTTATGTCACAGGGAAGCATGAATTAATGAAAACCTGCTTCACAATTGAGATGAAACACCTATTTTACAGTTGTTATGAAAAAATTCGCAAACTTTTGGGCAAGCATACATAAAATCATTTATTTATTATAATTTTTTTTTAAAAGAGGAAGGAACATAGCAATACATATCTGGAAGGATAAAATAATACCACTTACTATATGTTCAATCTGTTCATAGTAATAGCATTTCCATAGATAATTTAATACTTCAAAGGCAAATATTGTTTCAATTTTACAAATGAAAATACTGACATTAGGAGATCCAAAGTGATAGTCTCAAAGTTAGCAGGTAAACTTGATGGAATGTTAACATCAATATGTTTCTCACAAACATTTAACAATGTGCAACAAATGACCACAGCCCCTAAAAGCAAATAAATTCAAAGATATAAGAATAATATGATTTTTATGGGTAAAATTAACAACTATCTTTTATTTAAATGATATGTTCTGAATGATGAAATTATATAGTTATCTTTCAAACTGCAAAGATACTTTACCAATGTTGAGAATACATCTTAAAAATTTATTATTTTGTTTCACAAACATTTGGTGTGAATAACCAAACAAATTTATCATAATTTGAGAACAACTATATGTATTATGGTCTAAATGTAAAAAATAAATAAATAAAAAGCACTATGCTTACTTTTATTACTCAACATCCAGATGATTATATGCTTGATGAAAAGCAAAGGGTGCTTTATAATCACAATGTATAATTAATTTACACAAGTAAAGGTAATATATTTAAATCATTCAATATGATTTTGCCAGAAAAAAATATTGACTCTTTGCATGTTTTAGTGTAGAAGCAAAATTAAATCTTTCAGTCTGTCTGATACTGCTAAAATGCAAGTCAAATATGTCTATGCTTTCTTGAAATGTCTTCTTGTTTAAGACGATTCATTCAATGTATTTGAAAATAGAAACTACTGAAAAGTTAAAAATGCAAAATTCTTTATTCCACAATACGTTGAAAATATAACATGAAGTAATATTTTAATTTGCATCCATGAAATACGGATTCATATCTCTCTTTTTAGGACAGACTAAAACCACAGAGAGTTATATATGAATTTTCTATAATGCATTTAGAGAAATACTCAAATAATGACAGCTATAGTGTTGCATTAAATACCACTTTTGATATATTTTTTAAAATTTTCTTTGAATATTGACTTATTTAATGCTTACACTTTCTAACTTATGTTGAGGTAATAACCATGAATAATATATAAGCTAGAAAAATCTAACTACAGGAATATATTTGTGAGTTTTAGAGTTCTTTAAAGAAAAATTATTTGCATGCTTAAAGTTACAATTTTTCAAAATATATTAATACAGGGGCCAAGGAATTAGCTCAGTGGTTCCGGCACCTGTCTTGCAAGTGCAAGGACCCGGGTTCGCTCTCCAGTAACGACATACAATACTGGGCATGGAGACCCACACCCAGCAGCAGCCAGTATCACATACCACAGTGCCAGGCATGGTGGCTCATGCCTGTAATCCCAGCACTCGGGGAGCAGAGGCAGGAGAATTGCTGTGATGTGAGTTTGAGGCTGAGCTCAGGGCCAGCTTGAACCACAAAGGGAGACCTTGTCTCAAAAAAAAAAAAATATATATATATATATACACACACACATACATACATACATACATACATACATACATACAATTTTTGTTTCCACCCTTCATTTCTCTAATGTATGAATTACAAACATTAAATAAACATTAAATGAATATTTGGCTAAGATATAAATGCAATGTATTATATATTGTAGTTGTATAGTAGATATAATTAGATAATTACTTATATATAACTATATTATATATATAACTTTTATGAATATTAATTTATCTCTTATTCAATAAAGAAGTAGTCAAGAGGCAAATAAGAAAAATGAAAAGAATATAGTTATATATCAATGATTTTAAGATGGTAAGTATACCTAATGAGCCAGACAATGAAATTTATATGGAACAAAATGGAAGAATTAAAAATACCTGAGTCAAAGTTTATTCTGAATGTGAAAATATTGAAGAGTCAAAAAAAGGGACAATTTTGAAATAGAATTTTAATTTCATTATAATTACTATATTACTAAAATTTATTTATAGATTCATTTTACTTTTAGAATATTATTTTTTGCACTTTTCTCAATATTTCAAATATGTAAATATATATTTCCATTTATTTATATGCATATACATATATAATCTTTTAAAGACTTGTTTCTTTTTTGTAAAATACTTGCCACATTTTATATCTACAGAGATCCACCTAAGTTAAATGGATTCACAGCAGTCCTTTGTAAAAGTAAATCATATTGGGCTGGAGATTTAGCTCAGTGGTTCTGGTGCCTGTCTTGCAAGCGCAAGGACCCGGGTTCAATCCCCGGTAACCACATAACAATACTGGGTGTGGAAACTCACCCCAGCGGCAACCAATACCACATACCAGTGCCAGGTGTGGTGGCTCATGCCTGTAATCCCAGCACTCGGGAGGCAGAGGCAGGAGGATTGCTGTGATGTGAGTTTGAGGCTGAGCTCAGGGTCAGCCTGAACTACAAAGTGAGACCCTGTCTAAAAAAACAAAAACAAAAACAAAAACAAATACCATTTTGTATATATGTTGATCTAATTTTTTATTTGCAAGTTTTGTTTTGCAGGTGATTCAATGCATCTTTTTGTAAATTAAACAGGTAAATCCAAAGTGCAAATGTTGAGGTGCTCACTCCCATTGCCTCTCAATATGACTTTATTTGGAGATAAAATCTTACAGAGATAATCAAATAGAAAGCATGTTAACATGTTTTAGAGTGAGCCTTATGCAAAATTGACGATATTTTACCAAGTGAGGAAATCTTCACAGAGTGAAAGGCATAGATGGGAAACAAAGGGAAGAAGATGAAGACACACAGTCAGACATCAGTCATCTATAGGCTGAATGAAGAGACCTCAAAGGAATTCTTCCTACCCAGGCCTCAGAGTGAACTAACAGAATCTACTCTCTAATCTTATACTTATTGCCTTCAAATCACAATGAATTTCTATTGTTTAAGCTATCTTGTGATGTGGTGTGTGTGTGTGTGTGTGTGTGTGTGTGTGTGTGTGTGTGTGTGTATCAACAATAATTTTTGCTTGATTTTGAGTTGGACCATATATTTCTCAAAAATTTTGTGATGTAATGCTAAATTCGTAATTTATAGTTTACACCAATTTTCATTACTTGTAAGAGTTCCAGTACTGAAAAAGTCTTATAAAAGTCATTTTTCAACAATTCCTACATCCAAAAAGTGTTAAGTATTTATTTGGCAACCAGAAAACTGATTAATGTAGTTCAAGAGATGCCCTCAGAAAAATTGTGCTGTTTTATGATTTGTGATTTGTGAGGGGATATGCTTTGATGGATGGCCACTTAAACAGGACATATAAAAAGAGTGTGCAAGGAGGTGAAGCAACCCATGTAACTGAAGTGATCTAATACAACCTGATTCCTGCGCAGTGGAATAAATTGGAGAAGTTCGCTGGACTCTGATTTAATATGAAATCAGTATTTGGGCCAGGGATATAGCTCAGTGGTTCCTGCGCCTGCCTCGCAAGCGCAAGGACCCGGTTCGATCCCCGGTAACCACATCACAATACTGGGAGTGGAGACTCACCCCAGCAGCAACCAGTACCACATACCACAGTGCTGGGTATGGTGGCTCACGCCTGTAATCCCAGCACCTGGAGGCAGAGGCAGGAGGAGTGCTGTGATGTGAGTTTGAGGCTGAGCTCAGGGCCAGCCTGAACCACAAAGCGAGACCCTGTCTCAAAAAACCTTAAAAAAACCCAAAAAATATGAAATCAGTATTTAGTGTAAAAGGAGCTGAAGAATGTTAGAAAACTGAGTGGGTGGATGAAATATCAGAGGTACGAGGATAAATAGTTTGTATTTAACAACACTGAAACAAGCCAACTCAGAGTGTTCATCAATTACAAACCCGTAATAAACACAATTTAAAAACATACAAACAATCTGAATATGAAACTACAAGAAAAAAGTGGCAAATTATTATTTTTTTCAAGATTTGCAAGGTTTTTAACTGATTCCAAATGGGTGCACTGGAAATTTCTTGAGGTCAGTGAATTCATAGGTTTGAGAATATTTTAATTTGTGGAGTAGAAACAGTCATTTCCCAGAAGACTTCTGTTTCTTTCATCTTATTCATTTGAATATTCGATGATTTCCTTTTAAATAATGCTTTGGAATGCTTCGAGTTATCTGGTGTCTACCTTTTCTGTGAGCTCATTTTAAAGAAAGTAAATGATACCCAAATAATTAGTTCTTACTAAATGGTTACATTTTTGTGTAAATTTAAAGTAACAATTTAAAGTCCAAATATTTGTATGTCCATATCTTTATATTTATATTTTTATATTTTTTATTTTCATATTTTTCCTTTCCCATAAAAATTAAAATACTTGCAAGTGTTTTAACAATACTTTATCTATGTCTTCTTTTGATTTCTAGAAAGTTCTGAGTATGTATTAAGTGTCCAGGAATTATTCATATAAGAAATTAAAGAAATAAAGTTGTCCAAACTAATGCAATCTTTGATTTCCAGTAGAAACAATTTACTGATCAAATGAACCCTAATTAAACCATAATTAAAAACTATGCTTTAAAGTTTAATATATCAGGTTTAACATTTGAAATAGTCACCTGGCCAACAAATTCATTTCTTTTGAATCTTTACCATGCATCTAGATTCAGCCCCTGCACATCATTTCCTTGTTGCCATGGTAAATGCAGCTACTGACTTCTCCAGCCTAGATAATTACCTTGACCTCTTAACTCCCCTCCGTGAGCTGCCTTTGTTTCCATTCCTTGTGTTCTCTGGGAGAAGCCTGATTCTTACTTTACTCAGTCAAGTGCAGGTCCCATTTATTCTGCAATCTCCAGTGCATTCACATCCTGTTTCAGAAAGGCAAAGTCTTAACAGACTTGAAGGCATGTATGGTGGATTTCTCTTGACAGGTCTGACTTTCTCACTATTTTGGCCTTGCTGACTGGCCGTAGGCCTTACTTACCTCTACTGTTCATTGAATAATTCTGGAAAACTTAATCTAGGTCATTTTTCATTGGTTACTGGTACCTGCAGAGCTCTCCTCCACATTAAATTCTGTGTCTGTTGCCACACATCCCACATAAGTCTATTGAGGTCAATCCTTCTGGGCCAGCCTTGCCCATAGGACTCTGGGCATTCATCAAGTGTCTTCCTGCACACCTGAAACCTTACTGATTGCCTACTTATCTTTTGTGACTGTTTTCTCTCTCCATTTGAAGGTGAGTTCCATCAGCTGGGTAGCTTACTCTACTTCCTATACTACTGAACTTGCAGTGCATGGAACTATTTCTGCCTTTGATGCACATACATATGTGTACACACACACACACACACAAATGTACATGGTACCAAGAGTCAGCTTTAAAATCAAAAAGAACATTAAATTTCATAGTACTTCTTTTTTCCAAGAATTTGCATTTTTTTTTTTTTTGCACCTTCTATCACTTGAAGGCTCAGGAAAATGTCCCATCCTCACAGACTTTCCCCATTGACCTCATTTATATTTGCAACAACCTTAATAATCACCTATGACTCATTTTTGATAAGTCATTGCTAAGTTATTTTTCATAAAACTAATAGCCATGTTGATTTCCTTCACTCCACCTCAGTCCTAGCTCACCAGATCCGAGACACTCTATCAGCTCCATGTCCATCACCACAGAAGCTGGGATACAGAACGAAATGACAGCCAGAGAAGACGCAGCTGTGAAAATTTGCCAAAATGAATGAACAGAGCCTGCATCTGCATGCTGCAAAGACAGAGATTTTAAGGTTATGAACTACTATGTTGCTCAGCAAAATAGTCAGCTTCCCGGGTTTTCATTATATTTATTTTTACTTATTGCATTCTATGTTACTTTTTCTAAAAAATTGTAGCTATCACTATTGAAACTTAAAATCAAATGTTATTTATTCCTAATCTGCAAGTCCACAGTATGACTAAGGCTTTATCAAATTTTACTGAATTTTTAATTCTCTGCCAACTGATACCTCACATCACCATTCATTTTTATTCTAAATAATTCATGTTTATTATCACATAGAATGAGAATTGAAGAATATGAGTATAATATATCAATTGGCATATGTAAACAGCAATGTGAAGAGATGGTAATAGGTCCATATACCAGGACCATGTATTATTTAAGGGATTGGGATACTTGTACTGAGGAATCTATTAATAAATTCAGAGAAGTAATGTAAATTTGTAGTGATCTGTAATTTAACAGACTTACTTATTATGGCTTCATCAATTACAAACTACTATTTAAATCTTTCTATGTTTAATGCCAAATTAAGTTCCCAGGCTACAATATCAAGAGGAAAACCTTTCTCAGTGCTGAGCCAAGCTAGAGTCAATGGTCTCAGTAGGATGGAACACCCCTTGAATACCTTTTTAACAGCATTTTATTTTAAGGAAATTGATAATTTAAATATCTTTTTCTTATTCCAGGCTTATTATGTTCTGGATTTATGTTTAAAGTAAAATTCTATAAATGTATAAGAAGATGCACATCAAATACAATTTTCTATTATGTATATGTATTATGTATATTTCAACCAGGAACATTAAGAGAATGTGGTCTTATCTTTAAAACATTCAGGTTTTTTTCTTACTGATCTGAAAGTTATTGAGGTGCCTGTAATTGTGAGGTTGAGTCAATAAGTGTGACATTTTAAAAAGTAGATATTGAAAGAAAATCATTTCCACAGATTTTCAAGATTTAAGATTTTTTGGAAACCCCAAAAGATCCATCTCCTATAATCACAAGTATTTAAATGATATCTTAAAAGAAATATTTCACTGAAGACACTTTTATTCCCTTGAAAAGTATATACTTTCACTCTCTTACACCTGTTCCACTTGTGTTTAGTGAACTTAAAACTGATTGTCTTGTTGTTGGCCCAGTTATTTGAAGTTAGGTAGTAGTTCTCTTTCACTTGCCACCATATCCAAGCATAATGAAATGTGAGTCAGGCCTAAGAACAGGATATTGTTTTCCAACTACATATTTTAAAATATATCTGATAATAATATTTAGTGCAATAATGACATACCCTCAATTATCATTTCTTTAAGTTATAAAGGTAAGAATATTTTTTACTCACATACTAATAGTTTACATTTTACTAAACAGTATGTAGCTTATAAATATCAACCTTTATGAAGTCACACTAAGAGATTTTAGTTTACTTTGATCTTCATAAAGATAATAATATTTTCTAAAATATATCTGACAGTCTAAATTCCAAAGAATAATCTCACCAGATAATCTCATGGATAAAATACAATAAAAACACAGGAGATAAAAAATTAGAGTTTTGTGGTAGCACCCACAATATTCTTCATACATAATCTGTAAAAATATACTGGCTAGAACTGAAAATAAAAGTTCAAAAAATTATACATGAAACTGAACAGAAATGTATAAATCTGCAGGATACAAATCTCTAATAATTGAAAAATTCATTCTGGTTAGAAAAGGAGAAGACATTACTACAGCAAGAAAACTCAAAACACAAGTATAACAAATGTATATACAGTGAAGTCCGCCCAAGAAGGTATGACATACATACCTGTGATGCTAGGGGTAGAAACTACAGATCGGCCTTTTTCCTGGTAGTAAGAGGAAACTAGCACAAGACAGGCAATTATCTACTTAAGAATATTAATATGAAAGTTAGATAGAATATGGTTTTCCAACAAATTTGAAAATATTAAAGAACTATCATGACCAAATTTTTAAATACTATTTTAAAAAACTAGAAATTGGACCCACTGAGAACCCAATTAATACCTCAACACACAAAGTAGATGAGTATGCAGGTACCTAACACATGTCTATAATCTTAGCACTTGGGAGGCTAAGGCAGGAGAATTACTGTGATTTCAAGGCCAGCTTGGGCTACCTAGTGAGATCCAGTCTCGAAAGGAAAAGACAAAAACAAGAGTTTGTCATAGTAATGTAGTAATGTCTCTTGAAAGAGAACAAGGGAGAATTGTGTTCATCTGTTTTAACAACTGATAATTTGTGTTAGGCATATTGAAAGAAGCTTGGATAAGTATGATGAGCTTATGAAGCTATAAAATTGCAGTTTTCCCACTTACCTGAAAAAAACACCTTTACTATCTCCACACACGTAAGTTCTAATCTTTCCTCAATGATTTTCACTCATAGCAGGTCCATATTTGAAAGGTAAAATTGATTACTGGGAGGTAATAGTAAAATATTAAACGTGTGCAAAACCCACATATGGACTAAAGAACGATGAATAGTTTAAGAAATTAATGGCGTGTTTTGAAAAGAACCTAAAATATCTTTAATTAGACTGTAATTTAAGACAGTAATTACAAATTTAATTTTATTTACTTTCCAGTTTAGTGCATATTTGTAGTACACGTTTATATTCCCGATGGGGAGTCGATACATATACCTAGCACATCTTTATTCTTTTTTTATCCACTATGCCTTCCTCCTTCATGTATTCTTTCATTTGTTGATCCTTTTCCAACTTGGGAAATATTCATCTCCCTGTTTCCTATTATCTATCTTTCATTTAGCTCTTTATTGACATTTTTAGCATCCCATGTAAAAGAAACCATGCTGTAATTAAGCTTATGTGTTTGATTTTTTTCACCTTAGCATTTAGTTCTCAAGGTGCATTCATTTCCCTAAAATAACACAAATTCACCCTTCTTTGTAGCATAGCAATACTCCACTTTGATTACATATATAATTAATTTTATCCATTCATCTATTGATAAACATATAACCCCTTTCCAAAACAGAGCTATTATGAATTATGCTGCTGTACACAGGAATATGCAAGTATTGCTGGAATACTATGTCTTTAACTCTTCCAAGAAGCTACCTAAAGAAATAGTGGGTCACATAGAATTTGTAGTTTTACTTCTTTTTTTTTTTTTTAATCTTTATTGGTACATTAAATATACACATCATGATTGCACTCCATAATGGGGATTTGTACCAGTATAAGACACAACTTAATTCTCATTTTTTCCCATAGCCCTACCCACCCTACCACCCCCCCATATACATAAAATTTGTTTCCTTACTTTTTTGTTACAATCTCAACATTGTCCCTTTTCATCTTATTTTACGTTGAGCATTTTCTATTTCACAATATATAACATACAATGCTAGGACTCATTTACATCTTTATTTTCTCATACCAGAGAAAAGATGCGATATGTACCTATCTGTGCCCTATTTATTTCACTTATGAGGATATACTCAAGATATGTCCATTTAAGTAGAAATGATTCAAACTTATCATTTTTTATGGCAGAGTAGTACTCCATTCTGTAGAAGAACCACATGTAGTTTTACTTCTTTGAATAATCTTCATGTTAATTCCCATACACTCATTAATATTTGCACCAACAATATAGATGGATTCATTTTCTCCTCTAGTCTCATCAGAATTAGTTATATTTTTTGATTTCTTGATGGTGGTCATACATTCTGGAATAAAATGAAATCTTAGTATTGCTTTAATTTGTATTTATTTAATTAACAGCAATGTTAAGCATTTCTTCATATATTCTTGATCATTTGTACTTTGTTCTGTGATGTGTCTATTCATTTCATTTGTTCATTTTTATTTGGAGAGACCAAGTTCTTGAAACTTCATGTATTCTTTTAATATTTTTGATATGTTTCCCTCATTTTATGTTTTCAGAATATGTGTCACATTATTTATGTCTGAATTTATTTTGTGCGTATATTAAACTCTTTAAAACATTATAATTTATTATGAAAGGAAAATATTGTTAAATAGTTTTTTTAAAATATTTGAATGGGTAAACTCTTACATAATTATCTCTTGAGATTAATGGTTTTTCCAGGTGTATTCAAGAGTTCACATAAATAATTTGGAAGTCAGTAATGGTATAGTACAAAAAGAGACATATTCATAAATTACTTTCAATTGACTAAACTGCAATATTTCCCAAAGCAATTGGTAAAGTCTCAAGTAATAAACATTCCACGGTATGTTTTGAAATAGATACCCTAGAATCTGGGTGGAGAGTATTCAATGAAAGCAGCTTAATTTAATTAATTAAATTGCTAAATATCTTAATACTTGATTCCGTTTTGTAGTAGTAATGATCTCTTCCTTCAAAACATGGATCAATATCTGTCCAGCACTAAAATGTGGTGTTGGCCCCTTTGGGATAAATCATGGTGAAGTCACCTGAAATTCTATCAGTTCTTCTTTCAAATAATTTTCCCAGAAACTGTTTGAACTACTTTAAATGTATTTTATAAAAACATATTTTATAGCTACATTGTGTTAGAAATGAACCAATTTTATGTAAATGAACATTCTGCATTCTGCAGATAAAACATGCTAATTTTAACAATTTCCAACATCTGTGACAGAATTTCTAAACTACACAACTGGATTAAGCTGAAAAATGTGAAAAAGTAATACATGGTTAGTCACCTTTTAATTCTTACATTTACATTAAACTACCACTTCAAAGGGCAAGGGCGATTTCACAGTTTTCAAGTTTTAAATAGCTTTTATTTCAACTTAAAGAAAATACAGCAATATCCAAACAGTTATAATGATTGTTTTCTTCTTTTCTGTGACTTCTATTTTAAAACATATTGAACAATATAATTTCTTGCTTCCAAGTAACTAGCATGCATATGGTTTTCTGAATATTATTATCTTGTAACCTTTCTATCCAAGAATCTCTATGTTGCTATGTACAAATATATCGAGGAGTGGATTTCCAGTATTATTGATACAATCTTGTTTTTGAAAGTTGCTATTAACAGCACACAATGCCTATTTACACATACTGATTTATATATATATATTAATATGTAATATTATTTTATGTTAAAATCAGACTAAGGATACACATATTTGAACATTATTCGGTATATTGTAGACATTTTCTAAACAGCTTGAATATATGAACAGTTTTTACCTTTAACACTGACCTATAATATGACTCTTAATAATTTCACATTTATCTTGCAGGACAGGAAACTAAGAATGGTGAGTTTACATACTCACTTAAAAAGAACATGTATCCATGCTCAAAAACAGATAATAGTCCATCTTGAAAGTCGCCATTCCAGAATCTTTAAGCTTGTCAAAAAGAAACAATTATGTCAATTTCTTTTAACCTTCCAGCCTGGATTTTGAGTTTTGTAGTAAATATGTATATGTATAAATACCTCACGTACTATTATATTTTTCTTTATGTGTTACATTTTAACTGAATTATTGCCAGAAAGCAGACGACTTACTCAGACTTATGACTTACTGGGACGCAGGGATGTCTGCCCTGCCTTGTGAGATAAACTGCTAGAATTATTGGCAGACATCTGCCCCACCCTGTGGGATATTTTATTACAGAGGTTACTACATAAGGATTATTGATGGACATCTAACCTGCCCTACAGGAAACTGCAGGGATTATTGTGGATATCTGCCCTGACTTATGCATGTTAGAATACTGGGAGCGAAGGCATTGTACTATAAAAGATGTGGCAAGGTCGGGGGTATTGGGCTGCCTTCTGTTGCTGCTGCTCAGAGAAGCAAAAGTTGAGCCCAGGCTCAGGCCGGGGAGTTAGCTCAGTGGTTCCGGCGCCTGTCTTGCAAGTGCAAGGGCCCGGGTTCGATTCCCCGGTAACCACATAACAATACTGGGTGTGGAGACTCAACCCAGCAGCAACCAGTACCACATATCACAGTGCCGGGCGTGGTGGCTCACGCCTGTAATCCCAGCACTCGGGAGGCAGAGGCAGGAGGATTGTGATGTGAGTTTGAGGCTGAGCTCGGGGCCAG
>PVIR01016454.1:0-36602 GCA_004026965.1 Petromus typicus | reverse complement strand
ATAACAATACTGGGTGTGGAGACCCACACCCAGCAGCAACCAGTACCACATACCACAGTGCCGGGCGTGGTGGCTCACGCCTGTAATCCCAGCACTCGGGAGGCAGAGGCAGGAGGATTGTGATGTGAGTTTGAGGCTGAGCTCAGGGCCAGCCTGAACCACAAAGCGAGACCCAGTCTCAAAAAACCTAAAAAAAAAATTGTAAATGAATACTGCCTAACACTAAAATGTATCTTCAGTTAAAATTCAGTCCGTTAATGTCTATCAGTTTATCTGATTTCACTTTGTTTTTTGCCAAATTCAAGTTTGAATTTAAGGTCAGTACTTATACTCTTAAATAACATACATAGTAATATGTCCTCAATGTTATGAAAAGCCTTTTTCTTTCCCTCCATCTGTCCTTCCAGCCTATGTTATCATTCCTCTTTAGTGGAAGAGAATATTCAGAAGATGATAATGACTTCCTAGGAAGCAGTTTTGGATGAATGTTTAGTTACTTCTTCAAAAATATTTGCAGTAATTTTTCACTTCTTCAAAAACAAGACAACTTATTTAATGTACCAATAAAGATAATTTTAAAAAAAACAAGACAACTTACTGTTTTTTAAAAGAAAAAACATTCATGAACATAAGTGTCAATTGTCCACCAACATGATCCCTCATATTTCTGTGATGGCATCCAATAATAATGCAATTAATTTAATTCAGCAACTTTGTATTGTGTTCTTATAATTAGAGAAATGTCTGTCAAAACAGTAAGACTTCACATCTTCTGGGAAAACAAAGTACACACTTCAATTAGAATATTTTGAAGAACAATTTTTATTTTCCATTAAAGAAAAATTGGTCCAAATCACAAAGCTTAGCCAGATTTCATGCAGAACACAGAGGCAGGGTAATTCAGAATTACAACTTTTCGTATTAAATGGATTAATATAAACTCCTGATTTTAAGCTTTTGGCTTTGTAAGCTCACTGGTATTCATGCTAGAGCTACACAAGATGAGATAAAGTATACAGCCAACTTTTTAGGAAATGGTTGCCACAGCCTCAGGTATTAGAAAACCCATGTCCAGCAATGGACAGCAGCATTTAATAATTACAACAATAAAATCAAAATACAGTATACACAGGCCTTTATTCCTTACTCATACTGCTTACTTTACTGAAAATAAAGAGTGTTACTTTATCTCTTGGAGACAATTATATCGAGAGAATTTAGCAGCCACTTAGAAATATACAAATAGTTAATTTCAACATTAAATTAAAATAGGAGTTCCAATGGCATAATCTATTAGTGTGTGGTATTTATATAACATTACATTAAAACAATGTGCTCCAAAATTCACACAGAATTATTCTGAATACTGTTTTTACCTTTTGTATGTTGGAGGAGCAAAGAGAATACACAGCTGCTCTTTCTCCAAGCTGTTCTATTCTTTTGAGCAAACCCTGAGAGTTCTGAAATCCATATAGGCAAGTTAGCAAACCTTTTCATGCTCTTGAACTTAAATTTTGATGGTCAAGGGAATGTAATAATTAACAGTGTGTATCTGATTCATGTAAATAATAAAAACCTAAGTGATTTAGGTCCTATGTCCACTAATTTTTTTCTCATAGAACCAGGAAATTGGCATATGTCAAAGTCCAACCAGTCAACCTGAACAGTTTCCAACTCTGGAAGTGCAGGTAGAGGCTTTTCAACTCACACACACACACACACACACACCCCTGGGATCTACTCTCATGTTTTAACCAATAATTCAGCTGTTATTTCTCTACATGCAGACTAGCAATTTGGACCATACTAAACAGCTAGCCTGCTGTGCACACTGCACACTGCCAGGGTGAAATGCCTGAGGAGTATTTCAGAAGTCTGTGCTAACCAGCCCTTTCTGTGATTTTGAGGTTCCATAAGGTTTGAGGAGCACTCCTGAGAGGACAGACCAGAACTTGGGACCACTGTAAAATAGCTCGTTCAAAGGCACTCAGTCTAGAACTCATTTACCTTTGCCAGATTTTTTCTCCATAGAGGAGGATACAGAAACAGTGACCCTAAGAACAAATTTCCAAGAGTTTAGACCATACAAGTATCTTTATGTCCATTCTACTTCCTACAATGAGAAACTTACAGCTACTCAGCAATGTTCACAGAAACTTTGGGTTTCTATTCGTCTTGTCCCCTTTTCAACTCTGTGTACCATATGGACAATAAACCATGACCCTAGAAAACCAAAACATGGAAAATAACATATGTTCACTGCTGGCTTATGAATATGGCTGGATTATAGTCTGATTTTATTTTAGGAGAAATGTCCAGCTTAACTCGTTTTCCATGTTAGCCTTCTTTTAAAAATGTTGCAAACCCTGCACCCAGTTTATTCCGATCTATGTCTGCCAGGTGAAAGTCCTTCTGCAGCCTACAAGGCTGTGGGAAACTAAAGAATAAAGGCATAAAGATGGTGTTAAACTCTTTTTCTCTGTAATCCTGAAGTCAGTCTCATTATCTATGTCTATATACCAACAACATTCTGTACAAAACAAAAATCACATGCTGTCCATTTTTAAAGCATCTTCTCATAGTCAAAGCTGAGTAGCCCTGACAATATGTTGCAAACAAGTATTGATCCCTTCCTGACAAGACATAAGATTCCCACTAGAAGCTAACTGCTTATCCTATTTCTGCCTTCTAGGATTTTTGCTGTTTCTAAATGGTAACTTTGTTTACCCTGTGACACCTGCAGTGCTGATGTCAGTCACAGGACACTCATTCTGCATTCTGACTCTCACTCTTTCCTCATCCTTGTTAAGTGCCCCCAAAAGCCCACCTACAGGTATTTTCACTGAGTGATGTGCAGATGTTTTGAGAAAACACTGAGAAACTCTCAGTGTTTGCTCAAAAGACTAGCCCAGAGACAATGGAAACTCAATCCACTTGCCTAAGTCTCCTTAGCAAGGTAGAAGCACAGTTTGGTCACTACTCAGGGGAGCGGTCCCAGAAGAGGTTGCTCTAGCCAGAATCTAGTTCTATAGTTGAGATTCCTTCCACCCTGTTGGCAAACCTGGGCCCCTGCTTCTGGCCACTTCAAAAGTAACAACACAGTGAAATGAATCCTCAGAGATGTGGCATTTCTCAGGTCTGTCACCCCAGCAAATGCCCTCATGATGGTCATACCAGGATTGTCATCCTCTCATGTGATTCTGAAGAAACTGGCTACCTGGAACCTGTTTCATGAAGCTCTCCACACTTTGCCATCTTCCTAAAGTACTAATAAGACAGCCAGGACAAACCCTAAATTCAGACAAAATATTCAGGGTATGATGGTGTGGGCCAAGCTTCCTAAACTCCTTGGCACTGACAGAACTGGAAGCCCTGTGCATGAAAAAGTGACTCACTGTAATAAAAGATCATGGGAGAATAATAAAAGATGACGCATAAGAAATAGTTCATGAAGGAGAGACCAAAAAACGTCAATGTCTGTGAGGGAGTATGCATTCCCTGGATGAGTCGTTTTGTTAACTAGTTTCCACAAATATTCCACAGACATCCAATAGCCAACTAACGCAGAAACCATGTGGTTGGATCAGAGGACAAGAGCCTAGAAGCTGCTTCTTTCCATCCAGTTCCTAAGTTCCCTTTGCTGTCAACAGCCCCCACAGGAAGTTCACAGAAGCCCTAGGGCCCAAGGAGCAGGTCCTGGAAGCCCATATGAAACAATATTCTCTGATTCCTTGAATAATTCAGTGATCTATTTTATACTTCACATACTCCCATAACATCCTGAAGGCTATAAGCACCATCTTTGGCATCCTTCAGAAATTTCCTGACTGCCACTGAGTCCAGTTACTACAAAACTTCTCCTCTTGTGGCTCACATCAGCATGGATGCTGATGGAGACGACACAAAACAGATGTGCCCATAAGGCCTGCTTCCTACCTACACCTGCATGCCTGAGGCACTGAAAAAGTACCACCTGACACCCCAGGTCAAACACGGTCCACCCTTCTTCAGGCCCAGCCACAGAGCCACTCACTCTGTGACATGCAGCTTGACTAGCCAAATTAAGCCCACTGAAGGATACAAAAAGAACTGCAGATTTCAGTAGTCTATTCTGGATGATCATCTTGCAATGCTCTGAAACAGTACTGTAACATAGCATCCCATAAAAAACCCAGTAAGCATTAACTCACACCAGTTTTGCAAATAACTGGCTGACTGCCATTCCCTGAGTCTAAAGAGTTACCATGGCAGAGCCCAGTTCCAACTTGCTTCAGCTATCTCTCTCCTGACTTTTATAACAACTGAAAATTTAGAATTATACAATGTACCTAGAGATATCCAGAAATTTATTCTCCAGCAAAAAGATGAGGCTTTTTGCCCCCAAAGGTGACATTGAACTTTGTTATATATAATGATTCATGGGCCATGATAGGTCCTTACCCACAGTCTCACTCTGGCAAATGGAGTCACTATTGAAATACAGGCAGAGAAAATTAGGCTGAGGTTATGTTCACCATATACACAAGGTAGACCACTCAGGCATCACCTTACTGCTCTCAGTACACATGTCTGTGGCCTTCACTATCACTCCACACAAAGC
The DNA here is from genome assembly GCA_004026965.1 of Petromus typicus. Classification (NCBI taxonomy): domain Eukaryota; kingdom Metazoa; phylum Chordata; class Mammalia; order Rodentia; family Petromuridae; genus Petromus; species Petromus typicus. The sequence continues at coordinate 32,002 of PVIR01016454.1, read as the reverse complement.
AGAGCCTGAGACTCTTTGGAAGCATGTGACAGAGTTAAATAGAGCTCACGAATGCTCAGGAGCTACACCAAGCCTAGCAGGGAAGCAAGTGCCCAGGGCCTGCTGATGCTCTAAAGATCTCCCAGAGTAGCAGTAGCTGCACCTGTCACACTGAGAACTCCAGTATGGAGCTGGACCCTCTCTCCAAGTAATTAGTGAAACATCCTAACTAATGCATTACAACATACAATATTAGATATGCTACTCTTACTAGAAATAGGCCACACCAAACTTGTCTGAAGCAGCCAGGTGCAGTAGCGCACTCCTGCAATCCCAGATACTCTGAGGCTGAGGTAAGAAGATCACAAGTTCAAAGCCAGCCTGGCTAACATAGTAAGATCCTGCCTTAAAATGAAAAATATGCAGAACCAAAGATATAGTTCAGTGATAAAGCGCCCTGGGGCTCTATCCTCAGTACATCAAAATAAAAAATTCTGAAGCATTTTTAAATTGTTCTTCAGGTTCAAACTTTTCCATTTCTGAAGGGGAAAACATTCATATATGCTATAAATTAAAATCAGGTAAATTACCCCTTCATAATGTTTTCTATCAAAGCCAATAAGTAACTGTGAGAACTTTAGATCATGTACTTTTATTATATATAATCATAAAATAAATGTCATTAACTAAACATGTCACTAATATCTCTTTAAGAAAGACATAACACATAACATTCTTAAGGGCCAACAAGAATGTGATTCTCTTTAACAAGCGACTACTTAACAATGCACTTTCAACACGGGAAATATCTGCAAACAATGTAGATGAAAATTTACACATCATAAATGTTGTTTCCCAAGGAAGTGGTCAGATTGGTACTTTAGCCCACTTTATTTGATTAATTAACTTATAGAAATGTGTTTTATAAAGGTTTTTGAAGCAAGATCACGGTGAAACTGCTCAGAACATCACTGTACTCAGTGGAATGCTGCTGCACCACAAGCGCTTTACAACCTGTATCTGTGGCCACATATGGAAAGGAGGCAGGGGCCTGGGCTAAGTTGTGCTGTCCTGCATAGAAGCAGGCTAGTCCCAGAGAATGCCATGGAATGAGCACAGCACTGTCTCAGAGACACTGAGAGAACTGAGAGGGGCAGTCCTCAGCTTAATCGGGGCTTCTGTGGAGACACAGAGTCTAGTGCCATGCATGACCTGCTCAGTTCAGCCAGTATCTCTCCTCTCCATTCAAACTCATTGAATCTGGGCCGAAGGAAAAATCTAACTACAACAAACATTAGCAGGAAGAATTCTGCAAGGAAAATAGTTCAAATAAAAAGAAACACAAGAGATTGGCACCCAGAGGCCAGGAAATGATTCAGCCATTCACAATGTATAAAATAGTGCAATTTAGTTAAAAGCAAAGTTTTCCTGAAACATGCAGAAAGCTGCCTCAGTGCCCCACATTCCCAAGCACGTACATGGTAAGGATAGCACAGAATGCAGCTATGGAGATGTCTCTGGAGAAGCAGAACAGGAAAGTGTTTCCAACTGTGTCAGCATATGCACTGGTGGGAGCTGGACTTGCTGTTTGCACAGGAGACACAGGAACTGTGAACTATTTCAGTGCTCCGGAGCCCATCTTCCACTGTGAAAACAGAAATCCTACAAAAAATAATAACAGCATCCTGGGAGCACCCAGGCAGGCAAGTCTGAAGCGATGGCATCATTTGCTTTGAAGCACACTGCAAAGCCTGGCTCTCCAGCAGCTTGGCTTCAAAGGCACACACAGCTTTTCTCCTTCAGCCTTGCAGCTGGAAGAAAAGGTGCATGACTGGGGGCCTCTTGACATGGTCAGGCAAGGCCCAGGGCTTTAGAACCAGGCCTGGTGAACTACATAGTGGGGAAAACTCCACCTTGGAGGCAAAAGGGTGGCAAACCCTCTGCTCATGTGCCTGGGGAAGTGGTCTGCCCAAGGGTCCCTGGAACACTCCATTCAGAACATTTCATTTGATTTAGGTCACTGCAGAAAGTAAGCTACTGTTAATATCAAAACCAGTTTCAGAAGTAGACTCAACCTAAACTCTACCTAGAACTTGGCATGGCAATGTGCAGGATGAATATTCTGTGTAACTATAAAATAGAGCAGATTGCATCTATATTTAGCTAACTTGGTGGTTCTCAAGTGCTACTAGTCACTTCAGTGTTGTGCCTGAGGCCTCTGCCAGGGCAAGGGCATTCGGCTGAGGCTGAGGCAATAAGCATGGCCAATACACTGTGTACCAAAGCAGATGTCAGCCTGCCTGCCAGAAAAGGTAGCATTGCCCGCTGTATTTTTCATGCTTCCACTGATGTGCCTAGGAAACTAAAGACACCATGGAAATAAAATCATCCTGCTTGTGCATGCAAGTCCAACCACAGCCAGGAGGCATGTCTTTGTACACTGTGAATTCACACACAATGGAAGGGTTCCAGCATCTGCAGGATGGCTTCCAGTCCCACAAATTGCATGAGATATCATTTTTAAGATGCAATATTTCTGCTTCTATATTTCCATCAAGTCCAAAATATTTCCATGCAAAAGATGTATAATGCTCTTTAAAATACTCACTCGCACTCAAACACCTGTTTCCCTAAGAACAAATGTGAAACTCCTGTTGTCTCCCTGTTCGGGCAGTTTTCTCCTGTTCTGTACAGAGCCTTATTTATACAAATGTAAACACAGTTCACTTGGATGTGATTACTGAAAATAAGCTGATGAACCAGAAGAGTGAACCTGCACCAGGCTTCCACTCAATTTATTTTTAGCTGAAATTTGACATTTTAGATGGAGTCCTGGCACTGGCACACATTAGGCAAAATCCTTTTTATGTTTTTTAAAGCATTCTTTCTTTGGTCTCCTCCTAAAATATACTAGTCTTACACTCTGAAAATAACTCTCTTAATAAAGAGTGATTTAATATTTCCATACCATGTTTTCATTGTAAACATAAATATGTAAAAATTACATTTGTAACTCAAGTATGATAGTTGTAACCCCAAACAAATATTACCAGAGGGAATAGCTGGGGAAAACATACACTGAAACATTCCAACAGATATAATTACTTACACAAGGTAGAATACTCCTAAGTCTATTCTTGCACAAAGATCAACCGTTTTAGCATGTTTTATCCATATGGCATGACTGTTATGCACATGGTTACTGGATTCTGTTCCATCTTTGGCTTCATAGAAATCACTGTGTATACATCATCCTCGTGACTTTTTAAAACTGTCCGTATAGTTGGATAGTTGCTTCCATACACGACATAGCTGATCCCTGAGCCAGGTACCTGCTTAAAATACACAGTCTTATTCTCAGAAACTCACTCCACATCTTCTGTAGTCAGAGAAGTTGTTCTTGAGGTCTGCCTGTAAAAGTCTAACTATATAGGAGAGTTTGTAATGTAGAGTCACTGCCACAATCCTGTGCCGAGCTCCTCAGATAAACTCAGTGTGCGTAGAGGTCACGGATGGACATCGTGTGACTTCCAAAGCTCTGTACACTATTTCCAAATGGGAGCAGGGTTTCTCATGTATACAGATGTGAGAAAGTCTTTCTCATTTAGAAGATGTGTCTCCACATAAATAGTAGGAAGAATAAAATCCGACACTCTGTTTGTGACTGTATTTTAAAACATAGCTTATAATGTTGCCTCTCTCATAATGTTGAAGAACTGCAGCACAAATTTTATTCTTAATAAATCTACTATAATAAGGTGAAAGGGGACAATGTTGAGATTGTAACAAAAAAGTAAGGAAACAAATTTTATGTATATGGGGGGGTGGTAGGGTGGGTAGGGCTATGGGAAAAAATGAGAATTAAGTTGTGTTCTTATACTGGTACAAATCCCCATTATGGAGTGCAATCATGATGTGTATATTTAATGTACCAATAAAGATTTAAAAAAAAAACATACCCTGCAAATCTGCCTAGCCATACTTAAGTAGTCTTTCCTTATTCATAAAGAATTAGGCATAATCTATAAAATTCTATAAGGTTTCACTTCTCAAGAGGTAACAATTATACAGCATTTTTTGTGTGTCTGTTTATAAGAGTAGAATAAAATAAAAGTGGACAATAATTTTCACTAGACCTAGGAATTTCCTAAATGGACCAGACTTCCCTGTAATGTAAGTGAAATATAACTAAAATAATATGAACTGTTATTGGGATAACAGTTTGCAACACGACTCAATAGTGCATTGAATTTTCTCTTGTGAGCCACATATGTGGGAAGTGGATAGGCAAACCGAGTGTGTCTTCTTCACACGTGCGTAGGTGAACCAAATGTGTCTTCTTCATACGTGCGTACAGTTGGTTGATGGTGGGGTATCTATCCGACTTTTGTTTTCTTTGTTCTCATTGAGAGGCGATTCATTCTGAATGTGGCATTTGAACACTTGCTTATAGGCCTTCCTGAAATTTTCAGAAAGAAATGCATATATGATAGGATTCACCGAGGAATTGCTGTAGGCCAGGCAGTGGGCGGTGATTCTGAAGAAGAAGGAAGCCGGAGTCAGAGGGAAGACCCCGAACTCAGCCCAGAGATGGATAATGTGGTGCGGCAGCCAAGATATCCCGAACACCACGACCACCACCAGGACCGTCTGTGCTGTCTGGAGGAAGAGGGAAAGACAGGGAGCAGAAAAAGCAGGGGTGAAGAGGAAGAAAAGGAAACGCATGGACTACAACAGCAAAAGAATCCAACATGCTAAAACCCATGCTAAGGTCATTTCACATTTATTTTTATGGGATCAAACAGAAGGTACTAAATCTGCTATCGGTCATTTCATTTCATATGATAAATCCATTTGTAAAATTTCTTCAAGACTCACTCTTACCTTTCACAGTACCAATTCTATGATTCCAGTGAAGTTATGTGAATTGTGTGAGGCATGCTCTAGACCAGTGATGGCGAGCCTTTTAGACATCAGTGCCCAAACTGCAACACCCAATCCCACTTACTCATTGAAAAGTGGCAACACTGCAATTAAGTCCAGTCATTGAGATTTTTGGTTTATAAAAAACTTATTCATTAACATCATTTATCTTAAAAGAAAAATAAGTACTATGCATGACACAAGTTCACCACCCCTGCTTATAGATCGTGAAATATACAAATGGGAAATCCCTTAACCACCACCACCACTCCCAGTATTGGGGACTGAACTCAAGACCTTGTGCTTGCCAGGCAAGCATGGCACCACTGAGCCACATCCCCAGCCAAGCTGTTAACTTTTAAATCAGTGAAACTCTTCCACCGTGCATACACCAAGCTGTGTGATAGCTCAGATGAGCATTAAACTTTGCTCCCAGTAGTTATTTCCATAAATTTCAGTAAAGTAAAGACCACATTAATTAATGCACTGAGGTATTCCAGTAATAGCCTGTGGACCACTTGGCTGATTTTCTTGCTGGCTTTTATCTTAACCTTTCCCATCCGGTTCCTAAGCCAGAAGTAGTGGACATCAGAGAAAAGATCCAAGTGTTTCCTTTGCAGTGTCGACTGAGCTACAAGGAAGTTGTCCCTGTTTAACAAGCTCAGTACAAGAGGATATGAGCCTCCTCTTCTGAATCCCTGTGTATTGCAAATATTAACATGGACCTCAACTGGCCACAGACCCAGAGGGCTTGGACTGAGCTTCTGAAGACCTTCCCTGTCCTGTGCCTGTTGAAAAACAACAGCTAGATAGACATCTGTGACTACCAAAAACAATCTCTACGGACTCAAACAGAAGATGACAACACATTTTTACTTCAATGCCTTAAACTATTCTAGTATTTTTGAACTATAAAATTCAGAGCAACCAGTGGGCCCCTTTCTTGAAGAGCTATAGTTCCAGAGCCACGGTGGGTCTGTCTGGTCATAGCAGCACCCACACAGTTAACCTACAAGCCAACCTCAGCTTAGAACTGGCTGCATGCCCTACATTGCTGCATCCCCTCCATAGCCCATTGAAATAAACTCTAGGGGATCCATAGGTTGTAGACAGGGAAACTGAGATCAGAAGAATGAAGACTGATGCATGGTTACCCAGAGTAGAATTCCAAGTCACAGCTGAAGGATGGGGCTGTGTGCTCCCAAATTCACATACAGAAATGCTGAAAGTTTCACAGACTCACAAACCTGCCTGGACACCAGCATCCATATCTTCTTCTCTGTTATCCAGGATTCCTTTTCATGTCAGGGATAAAGGGCCTCATAAGGCAGAATTTGTGTCACTTCTCTGACTTAGTCAGACAAGGAAGCTCCAGCTCCTCCTGTGTGTGACCCTATCAGCATTCCCCAGCTTCTGCTGCAGAACAAGAAGCACTGAGGCTTGAGGGGACCATACTGAATGGTCCTTGTCTCAGGGCTGGAAGTCAAATGGCCTCTTGCTTTCCCTTAAACACAGTCCAGGCTGTCATACCCTAGAATGTGTTTTGGCACTTGCAGTGGGAAGTGGAAGTTTGAGCTGATAGTGTGACTGTAGCCCTGCTAGCATCATTGTCTGTTTCACAGAACTGGGAGGCCTGAGGCCAGGACCTCTTCCTGATGTTCCAGTCAAGGTGCTGACCTGCAACACCAGCTTGACCTTATGGCTGTCAGTCAGTTTGTTCTCTTGCAATCTGACTAAGATATATGAATGGGAAGGAAAGTTAGCAAGCTTTTAAAAGAAGAAAGATGAAAACAGAGAGGTTTATTTTGCTCATAACTTCATCCTGAAGGAAAAATGAGACACAGGAAATTTACTTCATGACTAAGGAATCACTATTAAAACATACCCATCACCCCATTGCCACCAATTCTGGGTGGCAAAGGCAGGAGGACTGTAAGTTTGAGCCTAGATTGGGAAATCTGGCAACTTTGCAAGACCAGATCTCAAAAAACAAAAAATTTTAAAAATGGGGAAGGTGGCTGGGGATATATCTTAGTATGAAAGCTTAAGTTCAATGCTCAATACCAAAAATTTTAAAAATCACTACTAAGACATAACTCCTTCCATGTAAAGCACAATGTTCTGCAGGACTACCACTGGGCAAAGAGGGATCACAGAGAGATCACAGTGTCACCGTCCATCAGGGCACATTCCTGATGGGAACAGGGTTTCCTTACTACATCTCACGAGTGGGGATTCTACTTTTACTGGAATAACACTGAGGATTTAATGTGTGAAATACTAACCTTTTCAGGATTGATACGAGGTACTAAGATCTTTGTAGACATTTAACAGAACTGTAGATTAGAAGCTTGGACTGGGGTCCAGACACAAATGGTAGAGGGGAAGGTTAGATTTCAAGTCAAGGCCAGAAAATCCAGCAGTCAGGAACAGCAGTACATGAGAGTCAAGCTGTCTATCTATAGGCACTGTGGGATGTGCAAGGCCACAGAATTGACAGCAGGTCTGGGCCGCACATTGGCTGCTCAACCTTGTACCTCACTTGTCAAGAGGAAAAAATAGGGAAATGATTACCAGACTGGGCCTCATTCATGGAAGCACTAAAATAACTGAGGTGTAAAAACCTGTCGACAGGTGTTACAGGGTAAAAGCTTACATATTAAAGTCACCCAATGCCTGACACACAAAAAGCAAACAGGTAATTTGTCCACCTGTATTAAAGGAGTGTTTGCTACTGATCCATTTGTCCATTACTGTGTGAAAAATGTCATTCTCACATGATTTCATCAAACAATCTGGATACAATTATGCCTCCTACTAGGGCAGAAAACTCTGCTCTTCTTTTGAAGACAGTCAGACCATATCTCCCATTCACAAAGTAACAACCCAAACAACATTACACCTCACTGCTTCTTTCAGGATATGTTTACTAAGCACAAATGTTCTCAGGCCTCAGCAACTGATTGATAAGATCTTATCCAAACTCATAGGGCAAATGAATAGCTATCTGCCCTGAGTATGGAATATTTTCTATGGCAATATCCCAATATTTATAATTCATTCAAAAGTGGCATAAGTAAGGGTTGAAGAGATGGCAGGGCAATAGGAAAAAATAAGAATCAAGGTATATTATACACAGGTACCAATTGCCAATAAAGACAGTGATCATACTGTATTCCTAACATTACTAATAAAACTCAGTTTATTAAAAGCTTGGATATGAAGTGTGGACAGCAGTCATTTTATTTGCTTTGGTCTACTGGTAGCATTCAAGTGAGACTGGAGCACAATTTATAATATAAATACTGGGATATTACACTACATGGGTAGTTATACGAACCATTATTAATCAAAGATAACTCCTAAGAGTTTAATAGAGAGCTTGTCAGAGCTAAATTTGTCTTCCACTGAGGTTTCCTGTCCTCTGCACTTCTCATCCAAGGCCTCAGCCCACTGGAGTTCGTGTCCTCTTTCCTGGCACACAAATCAGTGCCCTGGACACAGGCCCGGGCCCTGGTCTCACAGTTGTTGGGCCAAGGCTACCCTACACATGGCAGCTTCCAGAGCCAATTACTTGTATGGCTGGAAATACCAAATGAGTTTGATTTTCTTCCCTTGAAACAGATACTGACAGAACTGAGTAAGTGGGAGACAAGGTAAGAAGAAGTTCCATGCCAGTAGGAAAATCTTTTTGATTCACCACTCCATGTCCAGCTCAGAGCACATTATGTCTGAGATGCACTAGCTCAAAGTCAAAAACATGGTCAGAATGTATAGGACTCCCAACAGTGGGCTTCTAGGAAGTGGGTACACCTATCACTACCCAGTGTAGAGCTCTGGACCTCATCCCATTGCTGATGCATTTGGCAGTAGCTATCAGATATTTACCTGGAAACTTGTTTGGAAAATCATTCATGAATTATGCAAAACCCACAACAAAAATGAAATTACTTCACCCACCTCAAGTTAAAGAAAATCAAACAGATGTATTTTCAGTACCAACGATTTCCAAGCCTGAAGCATCCCTTCATCAAAAGAAGCAAGAAAATCTAGGTCCCTTCTTTACCTCTGAAGAGGGAATGTACCACAGAGATTCCTCTGTGTGAAAATGAGGCTGATTTTTTTTTCCATTTCTTACAGAATCTTTGCCTCTACAGGGGCTGGGGTTATAGGCAGAATGAACAATTAACCTCACACATCCATTTAAAGCATAGAATCCCAATACTACTTGCTGGTAGGGGAAATAGTCATTGAAGTTGCATACTCATATTTACTACACTTGAGATTAGATTCTTTATGAGCACAGTTTCTTTTGTTTCTTAAACAGAGAGTGTCTAAAAAGTACTGGGCTCTCTTCTGATCACGGGATGCTCTTTTGCAAGCCACTTGAGACTTCCTGCCCATCTGAGACATCTGTCCTTTCTTCAGAGTCTCACTCACAATGTACCTGTTGAAAATTGTCTGGGAATAAAAGGGTGAGTGAAAGATGAGAACGATGAAAAGCACTGAACAATTGTATAAATGACAGCCAAAAAGCTATAGAACTACTTGAAATCAGAAAAACAGAAAGTCAAAACTAACCAAAGAGCATCTAGTGAAAAAACCCCAATGGTTCAGACTACATGGAGACATCCTCAATCCACATTATCCTCTGGAAGTATCCACCCAGCTCACTACCAGTCCTATTGTGAAGTCTCCCATGCATTACACAAGAATTTATTCTAAAACCCCATGAGCCTCATGCCAGAAACATCTCTTTTTGCCTACTAAAACTTAAATCAAAATACTTAATCAGTTACCAGGCTCTATATTATTATTTCTGTGATAGAAATCACATCCTCTTTTGCATTTTCTTCCAAATACATCCATTTAAAGCACAGAATCCCAATACTACTTGCTGGTAGGAGAAACTGGTAGAATAACTGTTCTGCATGTTTATCACAAAAGGGTGAACTCTCCATACATCATAAATCTCACCTGACATTGACGTGGTATAAGTATCTATGTCCACCCCTTAAGTCACACATTGACACCTAATTGTCACAATGATGGCAGTAAGAGAGGGGGCTCTTGGAAGGTGATTGGGTCGTGAATGGGTTTGGTGTCTCTTTAAAAAAAAAAAAATCCCTGGGGAGCTGCCCACTTCTTACTTCATCTAAGGACACAGAGGAAAGGCCGAACTTCTAGGCCAGGAAATAGTTCTCGAATCCGTTGGCACTTGATCTGAGGACAAATTTCCATTGTTTATGAGCCATTCCATATGTATTATTTTGTGGTGGAAATCTCAACAGATGAGGACAGTGCAGAGTAAGTAATTCTAGCCCTTGAGAAGGCCAAGACATAAGTTAAAAAAAAAAAAGAGTAAACTATCAGTCTATATCCCATCAGTCTACTGTCCATCAAAACCTGTATCTCATAGGTTCATTCTCTACCATTGTCTCTTCATGGGTCCACTGGCCACCATACACTGAGATCATGGGCACCAGTGCCCATGCTCAGCTCTGGGGGCCATGCTCACAGTGGACTGGTGTCCACCGTCATGGGAACTGACCTCTGCTTTCTTCTCCACATCCCTTTCCTTTCTCTGATTTCTCCTTGTTTACTCTTCTATTTCCTCTCCTTTCCTTTCCTTTTTCTCTCTTTCCACTCCCTTTTCACGCCTCTCCCCGCATCTCTCTCATCTTTCTTTGACCCTGCCTACTATCGCACCTATTTGTCTTATGTAAACAAAAAGGCAATTAAATATATCAAAAGAGATCGGGCATCTGTTCCATGGCTAATAAGGGCCAGAGACTATGAGAAAATAAGGTAAATTTTCTTCTCTTTTTCAAATGCTGATACCTTCTTTCTCCTACAGTAACAGAGAACAAAGATAGTTTTATATAAATATATATTTCACGCATATATGCACATATCCAAAGTCACTGTTAAATTACTAACCTTACGTTTTTATTGTAAAATAAAATAGAAGCTTTTCTAATCATTGCTCATAAGATTTATTTCCTCTGTTTTAACTGTTCTGCACTTCTCCAGGAACTGCAAGAGTTTCTAACATTTTTCAAATATAGGGTGTAAAACAAAAAGTAGAGACCAATGCAATCCACTGAATATTTTTTTAAATCTTTCTGCATTTTCAGGAACCATAAAATCTTTTAAATCAATAGCAACCGGTTAGCAGTGGGGTCATCTCTGTTAAAATCCAGCAAACCTGTTTCCACCCAAAGAAAATTAGTCTTTCCTTCCGCTCCTCTTTGAATCGCTCAATCACTCCGTGAACAGGACTTCAAGGCTCTGATCTTTCTCTCCACTACAGCCCTGGCTTCCAGCTGCAGCCAATTCCTTTCAGAATCCCATGGTTGGCTCAGTCTGCACAGGCTAAGTCCTCTGCAACAGCTATCCAAGGGGAAATTATAAACAATCCTTAATTGGTTTTAATGAATCATTTTCTTGAAAATGAGAAGCATGGTTCAAAAGCCTTTCCAATGGGCTGGAAAAATTTAAAAGCTGCAGGACAACAGTGCTCCCTGGAAGCCAGCTTTTTGGCCTTTATTCCACTCACATAATTTAGCAACTGACTTTTTCAGATGTTCAGAAGGAGGGCCTACAAACTTCCAATACTGCTTTCTAACCAAGTGTCTGCCCTTGGTTACAAGCTCCAGATAAAGGCAGGTCTTAGCCACATTATAGTCTGCAAACAGGCCAGACAGGAAGGGCTATCTTTTGTTAAATAGAATTTTTTTAGAGAAAATGTGATTAAATTATAATTTCTGCAAATTATATATGACATTGATCATAATAATTATTTAAAAGGAAAAACAAGCTATTTTAAGATGGTGTAAGTAATGTTTATAGCTCAAAACCATGGTTAAAACCTTTTGCTCACTCATTAGATTATCTAATGATTGCATTCTACTTGCTAAAATCAGAAATTACATACATCTTACATGAGTATGTGTTAAATTAACCCTCGTGTATAAAGTGGCTTTTTCTCAATATGTAAAAGGAAATGAATATCAGAAAGTTGGATGCTTTCGTTTATTACTTACGGGAAACCTGCATAAATCGGGCATAGCTGGATGAGAAAGAGAATTAAAAGTGATCTTTCATCCTCTTCCCTGTGGGCCAAAGCCAGTACGTGTCCAGGGTAAAGCCAAGAATAATGAAGGGCTCCTGAGTCTTTAGGGAGTTATTATATCAATTTTTTCTCTATGGGAACTAAACTAGACCTTTTAGAATTCCACAAGAGATGGCAAAAATGAAATACGATGATTGGATTTCCATGCAAATTACATCAGTCACTACTTCTGTATTTGCACCAGTTAGTTGAGAAAGGAGAAAAAATTTGATGATAAAAAACAAAAAAAGGAAGCAGAGCTTATATATATAGTGGGGTGGGGGGTTGTAGGGAGGGCAAGGGAATGGTGAAAAAATGAAGGTCAAGATATATCATGTACAAGTACAAATTCTCAATGATGTATGTGATAATAATATATTCCTAAAAGATACCCAATAAGTGCAAAAAAGAGTAAAAAAATAAGCTGATTTAAATCCTAAAGAAAGAGAGAGAGAACACATTTCCCCAGAAGGTACAGAATCTAAAGTCTATCTCTCCTTTCCTCCCCTCTTCCTCTTAAACTTGAATGTAGGCTGCTCTCCTCAAACTCCACTCACTCCTCTATGACTTAGCAGTAATAAGTCCTACAGATATCTGTCCTGAGGAACTAAGATATTCACAGGCTTTCAGAGGATATAAGGATAATTTAAAGCAAAAATAAACAAGCTCTCAAAAAGGACAGATGCAACATTTGTTTGTGAATGTTACCTTTTTCTTTGATGTTTCTGACTTCTTGGACATATTCTTCAATTTTTTATGCAAATGATTAAGAACCTGCAAAACACACATCGATGAAATTTCAGTTTACCTTGCACAACATGTTGAAGTTTTGCACTGAAAATCACTGACATTCTGGACTAGCGACATTACTGTATAGTCACTGAAATGGGAATACACATTAGATGACAAAGTAAGAGGCTATGTATTGCAAAATACGCCTGCTTTTCTAGAATTTTTTTTTTTTTTTTTTTGAGACAGGGTCTCACTTTGTGGTTCACGCTGGCCCTGAGCTCAGCCTCCAACTCACATCACAGCAATCCTATTGCCTCTGCCTCCCAAGTGCTGGGATTAGAGGCGTGAGCCACCATGCCCGGCACTGTGGTATGTGGTACTGGTTGCTGCTGGGGTGAGTCTCCACGTGCAGTATTGTTATGTGGTTACCGGGGATCAAATCCTCGTCCTTTGCTTGCAAGACAGGCACCGGAACCACTGAGCTATATCCCCGGCCCTTGCTTTTCTAGAATTTAAAGAAACCTAGGACCCCTCTTGCATGCAAATAATCTTCTGCCTCAGTTTCCTTCAGGAGTCTAAATGTCAACAGTTACCTGTTCTCTGTTATACCTTACTCACAGTATCAGATATTAGATTAAAACCTAGAAGCCAGCACTCTGGGAAGCCACCTTCCCTTGGGCAAAGGCAGTGAACAAATGAAGGCAATAGGATCAGACTTTTCTTCAGTGTAGTCAAGCCCAAGCATGCCAACATTTGAATAAACATATTCTTCTTGTGTTCCTTTTATCAGCTCTCATCACTTGAAATCTCCAAAAAGCAAATTACTGTCCATCAAGCTTCCTCACATTTGTTATTCAAATCTTAGCCACTGTGATGTGCTTTTAGACAACTTACTTTTTGAGAATTCAACACCTCCGATGTTTTTGAGAGCACTTTGCAGGGCTTTACAATCAATGACCTTGTCTCCTTGAGATACACTGGCTTCTGGCTTCGTTAAATTCATTGGCTTCTCTTGCCAATGTAATATTGAGGAGAAAAGATACGACATGATTCGGTTATGTATAAGAATTTCCAATCTAGACCTGACTGATGGTGCCGGCCCTGCAGGACCAGTACCAGAGGTCATTTTTCTCCACCCTTTGTGGTAGAATCTGGAGCCAACTCAACAGCTACATCTACATCCACAGGACTAAAGCTTAAATTTGACTGGGAATTCCTGGGGAGTCTTTCAGGAAAGTGAAGGTGCATTCCAGACACTTCTGTTTCTTTCCAGTGCTACAATACAGAAATAATTGAATCCAATTGGCCTTATCTCAGAAGCCTAGTCCTTTTGACTAGGAGCAGCAGCACTTCTGGGATAGTCATCATGTTGTAATTGAAGAGCCACGGATTTATTTACCAACTCTCCAAACTCTATGCTTCAGCAGCTGTCATCTGACTATGGATTTCTGCCCTATTAAAACACTTCGCATTTTCTGAAAGGACTCGGCATCATCTACAGCAAGCCCAGTCTTTACCGGCTATGGGAACATTTGGAATAATCAATACATCAACGGTGGGCTACTGAGCTACCAAGAGAAATTCAGGTCCAAAAGCTGGATGCAAAGTGAAGAGAGGAAAGGAGCCTTTTGACAGAGAGAAGTGAGAAAACCTTTAAAGAGAGGTAGAGGGGATAAAGGTAGATGGAAACAGGACCACCCAGCTGACTTGCAGCAGCCTGCCCCACAAGGGAGTCCACAGCTGACAGTGGTCACTCAGGGCAAGAGACACAAGTGCATCTAGAGGAGAGGCTGTACACAAAATCAGGCAGGGAGTCTGTTCCTGTTGGTACAGAGGGTCCACACCCACCATCAACAAAGTAAATCACTCATCACTCAGCAACTTCCAAGCACCTACGAATACTAAATATTTTCTTCATTCTTCAAATGGTTAACACAGGACATTCCTAACCCTACTTCTCTAAGCCCCATTTCTCCTCAGTAGTTCACAAGATAAGCACACAATGATACAATGGTACACAGGAGAAAGAGTGTGGTTATCAAGACAGGTTAAGGCTACATCTCCCTGAGGGCGATGGTGTGGTTCTCTTCCCCACCATTCTATACATTTTCATTTCTAATTAAGCTGGGCAAGTAGAGAGTGAGGGTATTTCATCACCAGAAGGGAGGCATTCTTGGGGACACTGGACCAGCAATGAACGTTTGTCCTCCAGCCAAGGATATTTCCCAGGGACTGCCACTTCCAAAGAGCTGTTCTGCAAACCACTGTGGCAGAGGGCAACTGTGGCACACAATTCTGTTAAATTTGTTCAAGAAAGGAGAAAAAAACACTTTAATCCCAAGTGCCTTTTTAGCCATTTGAGATTCTGCATGTTGGCCAACAGTGCTGGTGGTCAGGCACACTCAGACCTGGACCTAATACCCAAATTCATGTCCTTTACTGTATAATGCACACATAATAATTGAGCCAAAAACAAAAACAAAATAGCAGTTAAGAATAACTTATCCCAGCTGGTCCCATTCTGAAAAGAATTTTCAACTATGACTTCAGATGTAAAAAATTTTTTGCAAGTGTTCTTAGAAACAAGATATTTCAACATAAAAACATCTAAATAATCACATATTTATTAAATTTTTTAAATCTACTTTAAACTTTCCCCTCTGTGACTTTTATAAACAGTTAAATGATAGAAAGATAGTTTAATTCGGTCATTAAAGTTTACCTTGCCATTTCTGTGAAGATTAAAGTTATTTTCCTAGACTTCAAGAAAGTGAAAAATATGTATATGGTTCAGTTCTAATACAAGGAAGTCGGAATTTAAGATACAGGTGTTCTACTGCAGTACTAACATTCATATTCTGCTGACCCCACCGTTATACCCTTCTAGAAGATTCTTCTTGAATCACTTAGCAGCTTCCTAGGCAGGGCTGAAGTCATACACCTCCACATCTCCTTTTCCTCACCAACAAAGTAAGGATAATAGCTCCCAGGCACAGATTCTTGCACAAGTCGAAGACAACTGTGTACATCAGCTTTAATTTTTTTTAATTTTCATATAACTAAAAGATTAAGGCAGCCATTTCAAAAAGCTAAGATAAAGTTATTTTCCAAATCCTGTACCTCAACTGTATTTTCTTATGCATATCTTTTGACCAAGCCTATTCTTTCTGATGATATCCAAAACCAGAACCGTTCCAAATGAACTGAACCTGCACAGATGCTGTTAACAGGACGGAGGCATCTGGCTTAGTCTAAATGTTTTTGCTGGGAAACAAGTTAGGAACAGAAAATAAGAAATATGGTCTTGTAGTCACAACCTTATTAAGAAAAGAAGACAGGGAGAGATGAAGTTAAGGAAGCTTCAGAATTTGGTTTCCTCAGGGTTTTCCTGGCAGTGACGGTTCTCTGAAAGGAGGATTTTGGATGCTTGACTTTTCCCAAAAAACCTGCAATCTCAGGACTACTAATCATCACCAGGTTTAGCTACTCACACACTAGCCAGCCCCGCCAAAAAGGTCCAGGTCATTTTGAAGGGCATAAGGTCTTCACATCTTGTGTAATTAATGAAAGAGGAGAGCTCTTCGGAAATGAAATGAGAACCAACTCCCAGCAAGGGACGGTGGTCCTGGGGCTCAGTGGGCCCGCATGGGATCTGAGGCAGCCCCGCAACTCAATCTCTCAGGCTATTCACAGGCTTTTTCTCCAAGCGCCTGCTTCAGATCCGTGTCCCCTCCCCCCAGCTCCTGGGGATTTCCCCCCCAATTTCTGTGAAGAAACACCTCTTTCCTACTCTAGTTTAGAAAGTTGAAGTAAAATCTGAAGCGTTATTCCGTGCGTGGAAGGTTGCTTTCTTCAGAGCTCGGATGTTGAGGGCCCACGGCGCACCAGAAAACCCTGCAGGACCCAGCGGACAGTCGCGAGGGGAGACGGGGACCCGATTCCTGCCACAGACCAAGCACAACAGGACCGCATGGGCAAAGCCCACAGCCGCGTGGAATTCACTTCCTTGCGCCGCTAGAACCGAACCCAGGTCTCGCTTTCCGATGAACAGGCGCGGGGGGTACACTCAGCCGCCGCCCCAGCACTGGCGGGGTGGGACAGGTGGCAGCAGAGCCCAGGAAGGGAGGCGAGGCGAGGTGGTGCCACGGGACCTCTGGGGCGAACAGCAAACTTTCCCTCAGACTCCGAGGAACTTTGGGCCAGTCACAGCAACGTGCGGGAAAGCGCAAAGGGAATCCCAGAACACATCTCTCCGAACACGACACCGCGACGGGGCAGGGGAGGGGTGCAGGGGGACCCGGCCAGGGACATGAGGACAGGAAGTGGGACCCGGTGCCCCTCGACCCTCCGCCCCCCCCCCCCCCCGCCTTTGCGCGCCGAGCACCCACCTTGGCATAACAAAAGCAGATGAGCAGGAGAGGCAGCAGGTAGCCAAAGACGAAGGTGCACACCACGTAGGCCTTCTTGTGGCTCGGGTGGGGCCACTCGTCCCAGCAGAAGGTCTGGTTGCTGACTTCCCTGTGGAAGAGGCTCTGGTGGTAGGCCACGGGAGAGGCCATGACGATGGAGAGCGCCCAGATGAAGCCCACGCCCAGCAGCGCGTTGCGGGACACCCTGAGGGAGGAGGAGCGCCGCGAGTGCACGATGGCCACGTAGCGGTCCACGGACATCGCGGCCAGCGTGAAGATGCTGACCAGCATGGACACGGTGAACACGTAATGGGTGAACTTGCACACGAAGGCGCCCAGGACCCAGGTGGGCAGCGCGTACACCGTGGCCTGGAAGGGGATGCAGAAAAGCAGGTAGGCCAGGTCGGCCACGCTCAAGTTGAGGATGAACAGGTTGGTGGTGCCGCGCGGCTGGCCCGGCTTGCTGCGGGCCAGCACCGTGATCACCAGGCTGTTGCCCAGCACGCCCAGGACGAAGATCAGAGCGAACACCACCAGCGTGATGAAGTTGTCCACGCCGATGCCGAAGAGCAGCCAGGGCTCCGCGGGGAGGGCACCCGGGCCGCTCCCGCTCCCATTCCCCGCGCTCAGGTTCGCGGCCGCCAGCTCCATCGCTCAGGCGGGCGCGCGGGGCAGGGCGGCGGGACGCGCCAGCGAGAGCCTGCCTGCGAGCCGAGCAGCCGGCGCGTGATTTTCCAGCAAGAGCTTCTCTTGCTGTGGATGGGAGTCCCGGTCCGTGGCGGGCGGCCGCGCTCAGTGCCTGTGTCCGGCAGCTTTGTGCCAGGCCTCGCAGAGAAGACTCCGGTTCGCAAGCCCGCGGCGGGGCTCTCCTGCACAGCGGTTCTTCCGGGACGCCTTGATCCGCTGCGTGGTCGCAAAGCGAGGGACTGCCCGTCTGCAGCCGCGAGCCGCCGAGCCCTCCCTACTCGGCGCCTTACTCGGCCCTTACCTGTTGCGCTCCGGGACGCCCCAGCCGCGGCGCTCCCGGCCCTGCGCGGCGCTCACCGCTCACTCCCCTCCTGCCGCCCGCCGCCCGGGCTGTCCCCGCGTTCCGCGCGCGCCACCGCGCCGCCGGCTCCCTCCCACTTGTGCGGGATTCCGAGTCTGGGGCGCACCGGGCGGACGCTCTCGCCCTTGCCCCTGCGCTTCCTGGTGGTTGGCAGAGGCTGCAACTCGGAGCATCCGCCGCTTCTGAGAGATAGCGAAGACTCAGCCCTGCCCAAGCTGACGCCCCCTGTGGCCCTCCCGGGGTGACCCCCGGAAGTCACTGCGCGGTAGCACGGTAGCAGCGGCTGGTCGTTCCTAGAGCAACGGGTCACCGCCCACCTCCCGGCTGGGATCGGGCGCTGGGCTCCCTGCCTGCAGCCACGACCGAGTCCCTGGAAGGAGGCAGCCGGGAGCAGCCCGGCCCCTCGGTGGGTGAACCGAACACGGTTGTGTGTACTGTTCGTGATCTGGAGTGGCCGTCAATGTGAGCGCTTCCTGATCCTGAGAATAAACCCTAGAAAAATCAAGGAAACTACCAGGAGTTTCCTAACAGTCTGTCTAATCCAAACCTCGACCCTTCAAACGCTAGGGAGGAGACCAGAAAGAAAAAAAAAAAAATGAACAGCCCGAATTGTCTTTACAGACGCGTGTAAGAATAAGCTGGGCACAGTGGGCTCAGCACTCAAGGAAGCCGAGGTGGGTAGATGGCAAGTTCAAATCCAGCGTAGGCAACTTAATGACTTAGTGAAATCACATCTCCCCAAAAAGCTGGAAGAGGATGTAATTAGACAGGATGATCTTGGGTTCAATCCCAGAACCAGAAATTTAAAAAAAAAAAAAAAAAGGACAGAGGAAAGTACACTGTTGACATCCCTCAACTTTGGGTTATTTTTTGCCTTACACTATTCACGTGAATGACGCGAGCAGAAGTATTAACAAGTGAAATATTTCTAAAATGAAAGAGCAGGTTTAACATCGAAGCACTGCTGTGAATAAAAGAAATAACAGCAACACGAAAATGAGCTGACTCAGTAGAGGTAGTAAACAGTGTCCTTGTCTGGATGGTTCCCAAAGAGAGAGCTGAAATTGATAAACGTATCTACAGGGTTCATGTGATTTCAGAACCACCAGCAATTTCCAGAAATCTCTACACGGAGATGAAGCGTCTTTTACGTGCTGGACACAAGGCTGCAGGGAACACTAACACAGAGAATAATGGGTACAACTTCCTGAAGAGGCTGCTTGCTAGTGTCTGTAAAGCAAGGCCAGAGCCATAATAAAAGAACTCGCAGAGATAAAGAAGTGTCTTTGCTTTCGGGGACTGTGGGAAGTAACTACCATCGCCTTTCTCTCTCTCAATCCCATCTCCCTTCTTTTGTAGAAAACAATTTGATGCAGCTCTTAGAATACCTACCACGTACTTTACTCCTAAGGGATCTCTTGGAAAAGGAAGTTTTATTCAAGTCCATTTTCCAGAAGTCTTAAAGACAAGGGTAAGTCATTGACAGTACCTGAGTGTTCTCACCTGTTTTAAGAGTGTGTGTCGATGTTGCCTGCTCATCAGCATTGCTCTTCTTCCAAGAGATGCTCTCTATCCTGGGCATCCATAGTATCCTTTTGTGTTGCAAAACTGTTGCATTGAAAGTTACATGTCATATGACTTGAGGGAGAGTTTTTACCCTTACAAATGATTTTTAACATGAAACATATATTATGAAATTCTGTCAATCATTCAAACCCACCATCCAGCTTAAAATATTTAAATACTTATCAGTCACATTGACATTATGTTCATGTATTTCACAACTCCCTCCTCCAAACACAGTCTGTATATAAACCAAATGTACTGGTTGCTAGTAATTTCTTTACACATTTGTAGTTTTCTTAGTTATATTGGAATGGCTTTGTCAGTTTGGGGCTTTGGTTTTTGCTTTATTTTAGTCATGTGTCCTTTTTTTTTTTGTCTTTAATAAATAACTTGTTTGTTACTACTCAGCTATTCTTTGTGCCCTTCTTGTATCTTGTTATCTCTTCAAAACAGCAGATAAATGAATCTCTTTAAATTTCACAATCTCTATGTTTGAACTGGTGAGTTTAGTCCCTTTATATTTATTGTTATAAATGATCCAGATGGGCTTCTTTCTAACATTTAATATGCACATTGTTTTCTGTATCTTGAAGACTGCTTCCTCTGCTGTCATCTCCCTAGAAAGTTCTTTCCCCACGTGTAGAAGGCTTCTCATTGCCCTGTATATCATTGTGCTCTCAAATCACTCTCTGGCTCTTGTCCTGTTTTATTCTCTTCCATAGTATTTTCCATGTGCCACATTATGGTTCTATTTCTTTTTTAATACCTTACCATGAAAACCCATGGAAGAAGAGACTTTGTTTTATTAATGGTTCTATCTCCAGAACTTAAGAAAGTTCTTCATGGACAATCAACACTTAAGTGTAAGCACTTACATCTGAATGTTTTTGTGGGTTATTTATTGTTTTTCTTTTTAAAAAAAATATACTTGAGATTTCTGTTTAGCCAAGATGTAGCTGTGAGGGCTGGGGATTAGCTCAGTGGTTTCAACACCTATCTTGCAAGCGCAAGGGCCCAGGTTCGATTCCCTGGTAACCACATACAATACTGAGCATGGAGACTCACGCCCAGCAGCAACCAGTACCACATACCACAGTACCGGGCATGGTGGCTCACCCCTGTAATCCCAGCACTCAGGAGGCAGAGGCTGGAGGATTGCTGTGATGTGAGTTTGAGCCTGAGCTCAGGGCTAGCCTGAACTACAAAGTGAGACACTGTCTCAAAAAATAAAAAAAAATTTAAAAAAAAATAAAAATAAAAATAGAAAAAAAAATGTAGCTGTGAGAATTTTGCAAGCCCAGAGTAAGAATATATCCTTTTAACACTGGGTTCATGGCTTCCACACTGTTGCCCAGAGCACCATCAAATCCGGAAATTTTAAAGTTCGCTTCTTTGTTTAGCCTGTCTCAGAATACACAAAGGTAACTGTAGCCTCCAAAAAATGCATGAGAGATGCAATGCTGATACAAATTTCCAGAGATGCCTGTTTCTTCCTCCTGTCTCTCCAGCTGCCACACAGCTCTCTAGAAGTTCTCTTTGGGCAGATTGCTTGAGTGCTTAGATTATTTGCTCTCTCCTTTCTGGAATGTAATATAATCTTTCATTCACCTTGCAACTCCTTGAGCCTCTCTCAGGGGTAGAAATAAATCACACCCATTTACTTCAAGCTTTGCTGCAATAAAAGAGCAATTCCAAAGCTCACAGTGCTTGCTGGGAAGGGTACAAAAGGGTGGCTGCTGTAAGCAACTGTCCTCCATTCAAGCGATCCACTCTCTTCATTCATGGCTGCACATCAAAGCACAAGGCTTCCTTCATGGTGACCCAACTACACAAGAGAGGTTTCTCTTGTCTGCATAATTGTGCAGGAGGCTGTACAGTTGTGAATAGAAGTCTCCCTACTGTGGCTTAAAAGTGATATGTAGCTCTTCCTTTTGTATTTGGTTGGATATAACTAATCTGGAAACTTATTCAAGAGTCATGGGTTGAGAAGTACATGCAAAGAGAGAGGTGAGCATATGCTGGATGTTCATGGTGTCGTCCATTTATTGATAACTTTCCCTTAGCAGAGATAGGTTTTGGGGACAGACAAGATGGGAAAGGAGCTGAGACTGTGATAGGAAGATTGGATCCTGGAAGTTCTGAAAGACTACGTAATCAGTGAGAGACTGAGCACTGAACTTCTCCTGCATTTAAGTATATATCCATCTGCTTTTGCAAAGTTAAGAGACAGTCGTAAGTGCACTAGAGCCGCAAAGGTTCATTTCTTGTTTGTATGAGATTTTGCCTCAGATTAGCTGAAATGCCCCATGTTCATCCAAAGCACAGCCTGGAAAAAGCAGGCCCTCTTCTGCCTGAGATGCACTATCCTTTGTTTGTTTGTTTGTTTGTTTGTTTGATTGTTTTTTGTTTTTTGTTTTTTGTTTTTGTTGTTGTTGCTGTTGTTTGTTTGGGGTTTTTTTAGGATTTTTTGAGACAGGGTCTCGCTTTGTAGTTCAGGCTGACCCTGAGCTCAGCCTCAAACTCACATCACAGCAATCCTCCTGCCTCTGCCTCCCGAGGGCTGGGATTACAGGCGTGAGCCACCACGCCCTGCACTGTGGTATGTGGTACCGGTTGCTGCTGGGCGTGAGTCTCCATGCCCAGTATTGTATGTGGTTACCGGGGATCGAACCCGAGCCCTTGCACTTGTAAGACAGGCACCAGAACTACTGAGCTAACTCCCTGGCCCTGAGATGCACCATTCTTGAAACAAAGCAGTAGCATCTCTTGCTTTTCTCAAACCATTAGCTCAATCCTATACTCACCTTATGCTCTAATGCATTAATTTAGCCCACTCATTCGTTGGGTGGAATTATTGAATAAAAGTCATAGTTCCTTCCATTAGAAATTAAATGGGAGAAATCTGCAAGAAGAAAGAATTATTCGGTGCACCCTTTCCTAAACAAGTGTGCCTCAGCTGGTGTGTGATAAACACAAAAAAGTATACAGATCATAATTCTACAAATGGAAAAATTTTCAAATTTCCTTTAATGGTTGCTGAGAGCACCTTTGTACACCTATCATGAAATGCAAGTCACCGTTATGAGTGTTGCAAAAATAGAGCCCTGAAATAGAAGTCATTTTGCCTTCTAGAAAAGCCTTATATCACTTATCAGGAAACCTCTGAGAAGCAGGAAATAGGACGCTCTTAATAACCCAGCATCCTCTTGCAACTTTCCTCATTAACCTCCTCAAATGAAGCAACACATTCTTCTATTTTGGGGAATTGTCAGATCCGCAGTGAATGATTTCCTAGTCCTCATCTACAAATAAATCTGGAGGGGTGGCTTTGGTGTGCACCATGGCACATGTCACAGTCACAGCTGGCTGTGTCCTGCAGGCAGATGTGTCTTTGGGCTGATTAAGTTGAAGAAATGGCCTATCTTCCACCTACATAATTGATATATTTGTCTTTAATGTGCCAACTTACTCTTGCTGAGCAAAATGTTCAACACCTTTATGTCCTTTCCGTCAAATGCTTTGAATTTCAATAATTCAAAGGTAATGGTCATTTCATCTATCTAATTATCCTCATAAATTTATTTTTAACATCTTTATTCCAGCTCTAAGCTTCATGTCAAAATAACTGGTGGGCAGGACACCATCTTTCATCTGAGCGAAAGCATTAAAGAGAAACTTTTTCTTGTGGCCCACATTTTTCTCCACTCTTCAGTCTAACAACACATGCCTACTCCTGGGTCCTGGATGCCTGAGCCTCACCTCAGGAGTCTCCACACCCTCCTCCCCACCCTGACACTGCTAGCTAGCTGACACATCCCAGGGTGCTAGAGAAGCAGCTTTATCTTCTCATGGCAGTGCTGTCTCAATAGCTCATTGCTGGGGGACAGTGTAGGGGTAGAAGGCACAACTTCTGCCCCAGGCTCCCGCTCACCCTTCCTACTGTCTGTGTGAGCTCAGAAAGATCACTTAACCACAGTGGCCTTCATTTCCTGAGGAAAAAGAGTGATAGTCTTGGGGTTTAGCTTCCTTGAAATTTTCATCTGTTATTACATACGATGCATCTTTGAAATTACACAAATAGTAAAATATACAGATTATGACACCATTTTATGTTATCAAACCTATTTTTCAGGCACACAGATGTAAGAGGAGATGAATAGCACATTTCTTTTTAATTTTTAAGACATGAAAGAATAACAGAGCTTGGAGATGAGGGCTTGCCCAGTTTCTCCTGTTTTCTGTCTATCTTCCTCTCTCCAATGTATGGACACAACGTACAATTATCAGAGAGGGTGAATCTGTCTTCCAGGACCTCAAGTCACCTGTACATGTCTAGGATCCAAGGAAATAGCTGGCTTCACTGTATCCATATCAAAGAAAAAAAAGTATTTTTAGTCATTTCCTGTAGACTTCAGTTTCTAGTTTCATGTACAAACTGAGGTATGAAAAGTTGTCTAGATGACTAGTTGTCAAGGTGACTTCTAAGTGCCCTGCAGAAGCCCAGGGTGCTTCTCACCCCACGTTCATCATCAAAGGAGACTTCCAGAATAAAGGGCTCAGAAAATACTTTCAAAAAAGTGTAAGCCCTGAGTAAATCTTTAGCTAAGAAAGCACAGAAACTTGTGTGTGGCACAAAAAAGCTGGCTTTGTCTCTCAGACAGTCAAAATGCTGCAAGGTTTCCCTGTTTGTGACAAGCACAGAGGGCAGAAGCACAGGGGCACACAGAGAAGGTCCAGGGAGCGTCTCCTGTCCTGGGGCAATCTGCCAGGGGAGGATGGCACCTTCGGGGGAGATGGTACAGTCAACACCGGTTATCATGCCTGGAGGCCCCTGAGCTTTAGTCCTTCTTCCAGATGTGTGAGTCCAGCTCTTTTCCCTGTAAGAAGGGGGCATGTACTTCATAGCTGACTCGTCATCTGAACATGTCATATTTCCTACCAGCAAGCTGTTGCTTATTTGTGATTTTTGTCATCTGTGAACAAAAACTCCAAATGCCTGGATTTGAAAAGGTTGGTCATGAGTTGCTTTCTGGAAAGACTGAAAGGATGTAAAGAATGATGGATACAAGGATCACCATGAACTGGATTTCTAGCAATAGAAGAACTTCATGGCTGGCTATCTGGTTCAGGAAACTTTTCCCACCTGTTGTTTAGCTGTATAGATATGTACTTTTGACAGTTTCATATTCTTTCATTTTCACGTCTATGGTACATGTTTACAGGTACGTGGGGTGAACGTGCTCCAGCTCTTTTCACTCCCCACCCCATTCCCCTCCCTTCTTCCCTCTCTCCCTCTCTAGATTCCCTCCCATTTTTACTTTTGTCAGATCACATTTGTGACACACAGTTATTACATGTACTGTGGGCAGTTAGTTCTCTTAAACCTTGTTATAGTCCCCTCCTCTTCTCTCCTCCTTACCTCAGTCTCCTTGGCCCCCTACCCATTTGGAAAAAGTCTATAACCTTGATTCCCTTTATCAATCTCTTATTTTACTTTTTATTTGTATTGTGGATTTCTCATGAAAGAAAACATATGATATTTAAGCTTCTGTATCTGATTTTTTTCCCTGAATATTGTTTTAACATGATGCATCCTTTTTCCTACAAATGTCTCTATTTACCCTTTTTGTAGCTGAGGAACACTCCAGTAAATACAGATATTATGTTTTCTATATCCATCTATCTGTTGATGGACATATAGGTTGCTTTCAAGATTTACCTTTTATGAATTGGGCTGCTATAAATGTGTGTGCAAGTATCGTTGTAATATAATGCTTTAACTCTTTTGACAACATACCCGGTCTGGTCAAATGGAATTTCTAGTTTTAAATTTTTGATAAATCTCCATATTGATTTCCAAAGTGCCTCTATTAGTTTATATCCCCGCCAGCAATGTTGGAGGGTTCCTCTCAACACATCCTCACCATCCTTATTATTTGATTTCTCCGTGGTATCCATTCTTTCTAGAGTAAGATAAAAATCTCAGTGAACATTTTCTTCCTATTACACAATATCTTTCATACATTCTGGAACTTATTTACACCTTTAGTTTCTCACACTAGAGAAAAGATACGATATTTACACAGCTGAGTCCTATTTATTTCACTTAGGAGTATGTCCACAAGGTACATCCATTTAAGTATAAAAGTTTCTCATTTATCACTTCTTATGGCTGGAGAATAATTCACTTTATTAAAAAACCGTATCTTCTTTATCCAGTCTCCAGTTGATGGGCATTTGGGCTGTTTCCTAGATTTAGCTATTACAAGCTAAGCTGTTATAAGCATGGGTGCTCATGTGTCAGTGTGGGATAAAAAAACAAAGGCAGTGAGGAAACATGAAAACAGGTTCAGCATCACTGGTCACTGGAGAGATGCAAATGAAAATAACACTGAGTTCCATCTCACTCCAGAAAGAATGGCTGCTAACATGAAATCAACCAACAACCAAAGCTGGTGGAGCTGTGGGGAGAAAAGAACCCTTCCCCACTGTGGGTGGGAATGCAGACTGATACAACCACCATGGAGATCAATGTGGAGATTTTTCAAAAAAGTAGAATTAGAAGTACCATTTGACCCTGCTATTCCCCTTCTAGGGATGTATATGAAAGAATTAAAAGCATCACATCACACTGTTACTATTCCAACTTCATTGTCTGTTATTGAACTATTTCAGGTTTAGTACTCTGTCCAGGGTATAGCACACAAAAAAATTCTTTCATTCTGCAAGTTGTCTCAATACTATGTTGTTATTTTTCTTGTTGTTGCAATGCAGAAGCTTTGTAATTTGATATAATTCCACTCATTAATTTATTTACTATGTCTTCGAGAGTTTTACTTCTTTTCAAACTGTCATAAATTTTACAATTAATTCTTTCATTTTAATGTATTGTTACACTGGTTTTCATCGTAGGTTTGTAATTTAAATTCTAATCTCAATCAAAATTCAATGACAATAAGATCTACATATTCACTCATAATAAGAATAGTACTGGAACGAATTTGGTTGAGCAATAATTTTCTATTTGATGAAATATTGTACAAGTCTACTATAATATTGAATATTTATTTCACCAAAAAAATCTTGTCTTAGATTCAATTCAACCACTATGCATGAAAGTTCCAAGTTAAGCATTTAAGATGATTTCATAAAATACTATACATTGGCAAAAAGATTACAAATTATGAGACCGTAAAATTCTGGATGAAAACTTTTAAAAATCACATTATAACTTTATAACTGTGGGCAAGTTTACTCATAGAAATATTAATGATAGAATCCATAAATGTTAGTTTTTAATCTTTGCAAACATAATCAGCTATTAACCTTTAAGATGAGTTTATGAAGTCATTTTAATATCTAATTTAAATGGTCAAGTTTTTCCTAAATCTTATTTCCACATATGTAATATGACCTGGTAAATACTAAGACTAAGAAATGTAACCAAAGAAACTTTTCTCAAAGAATATGGACAAATCAAAATTGACTGCTAGAGAGCTTTATAGTCATAAGAAAACAAATCCACTAACTGTGAAATGTCATTAAGCTTCTCTACTTTTCCTACATTCAAAACCTGTAACTCAGCAGTTGTTATTGATTCCTGGCCAGCAAGTGCGCAGCTGGCCACATTGCCTCCAGATCCACTTTGTGGGGACAATGGGAACAGAGGCTGCAGTTGTGATCTTAGTGCTGCCACCACCTGGGCAGTGACTCAACTTGTGCCTCTGATAACCTCAGTAGCACATTTTTAGTATGAATTATGTAAGTCCAAGAGTAGCAGTGTGCACTTGTGGATATTCACAGGATGAAAAAAGCTACTCAGACAGGAGACTCAGCTCAGTTGCTGAGACTTGAGAGAGGCTGTTTCTTGGACATAAAAGACCTTCAGGGAAATGACAACCAAGACCACTGAGCTTATTTATTGGTAATTTAAGGACATGAGACCAAAGATACAAAAGAAAAGCACTGTGTAACATATAGGATAGGAGTGCCTGACAGGAGCCAGGGCTGGAATGGGATGGTTTGTAGTGTGACATGCCAATTTAATTTGAACAATCTTCTGGGGCAGAGGGGGCACCATGGACAAAGCAAACATCTCTGACAGCCACATGCTCTTATTTCTGCTCCACATTTTAACCATGCCCTCTGAGAGAGTGGGAGCTGGTGATCCCCAAGGATCCTTCCTTATTGCACCAGGTTTAATCGCTCCTTTGGCCAGCATCTTTCTATATAATATCATTTCAAGATGTTCTAAAAATAGAGATCTTTTCACTATACATATATATTAGGAAACAGATGAATGGATAAGGAAAAGGGGGGATGTATACAGACTGGATAACTATTCATCCTTAATGGAGAAGAATATCCTGCCATTTGTGACAACACACAAGAACAAGAAGGCATGATGCTAAGTGAAATGAGCTCATTTTTTAAAAAAAAAAAAATTTAAAAGAATTAAGCTGGTTGTAGGGCATACTGCGTGATCCCCCTTATAGTCAGTGTCAAAAATGTTATACTCATAGAAGCAGAAAGAAAGTAATAGCTTCCATGGGCTGGAACCCTTTTTCAATGGATTTGAAGTTTCTGTCAAGCAAGATAAATAAGTTCTGTCCTACAGTTATCAAACACCATGATTTTGTGCACCCTAAAGTACAGTAAAAGGACAGCTCTTATTATGAGTTCTTATAACACAGCTGCACTGTAAAAGGATACAAAACACTCTTTGGAACAAATGGTTATGTTTCGGGCCTTGGTTGTGATTTTGGTAAGGTAGTTATATGTGCTAAGTCCAAATCTACTGAGATAGATACACTGAATATGTGCAATTGGTTTTGTTTTGTGGGGGTTTTGTGTTTTTGTTTTCTTTTGAGACAGGGTCTCGCTTTATAGTTCAGGCTGATCCTGAACTCCCTATCTAGCCCAGGTTGGCCTCAAACTCACAGCAATCCTCAAGCCTCTGCCTCCTGAGTGCTGGAATTACAGGTGTGAGCCACCACACATAGCATTGTGATATGCGGTGCCAGGAATCAAACTTGGGACCTCGTGCTTGCCAAGCAGATACTAGAATCACTGAGCTAAATCCCCAGCCAATATCTGCAATTGTAATGGATTAACTATACATCAGTAAAGCTAAAAACAAAAAGTTGTTTGTATTTTAGAAACCCAAAGTCTATTTGTGCCTTATTCCACAGAGCACTATTTCTCTTCTGTTTCATGAAATTGATGTGATACTTTTATAAGATATAGCAAAGAAAGCAATTTTAAATAACCCTAACATTAATTGTGACTTATATAATATTAATCAGGTATTAAATTTTACCACTAATAATAGGGGTGTTTTATTAAAATTATAAATTAACTTGAACTAGTTAATCACTCTCTAAATATTCTAAAGCATGGTCATAAAAGAAATGGGACAAGAGCTCCCTCCAAGTATGATGTTTATGTGACTTTCCAAAAGCAGTGGTATTTCTGACTACAGCCTGAGACAAATTAATTTCACAACTTTTAATATCATTAAAAGTCTTTTAATATCATTAAATATCATTTAATATCATTAAAAGTCACACAAAAACCTTCATCCTATTTTAGTCCTATAAGGATGATGATACATGTCAAGGAAATATAAAATTTTTGATAGCTTTTAATGTATGCCAAAAAATTACTTCTTTATCCTCCCATTATTACAAAGTTCACCATTATAGTTCAGTATAATATTTAGTATTATATATTATGAATATTTATGTAAATACAATATTTGTAAATATTATAAATATTTCAGTATTTAAATTTGAGGTCATTCTTTCAAGTGAAACAAAGGTGTCTTATTAATAATAATTCCAAATGACCACTTTATCAGGGCCAAATCTCAATAATCCTATGGGATTTGGAGCCCTGAATGTCTAGCTCTCTCTCCTCAATTTGCCAATATCTGCTCCGTGAATCTGTCCCTTTGGTCTCTCCTTCAGGGGTTTTAACAAACCATAGTTAATAGAAGCCACTGGAACATCTTTATTTCTGAACAAATTTCAGTGTAATCACTGAGATGAACAAACAACATGATTAATTTTGACATTCAAGACTGTGCTTTTAGCAAAGAGCTAATATTTCTAAAATATTAAAGAATATGCACTTCACTTGCAGCCTCTAATAGCCTCTCCTAAATTGCTGCAAAATTTAAAACTTTCAGCAGCATCCAAAATAAAGGCTGGGGCCAGGGATTTAGCTTAAGCGATACTGTGCCTCCCTTGGAAGCACAAGGACCCAAGTTCAATCCCTAGTACCAGAAAAAAAATATATAAATAAATACAAGGCTGGTATTCCTGTCAATGTCAGAACTTCAAAGAAGCGAAGAAAAACTTAAACACTTCCTGAAACATCCCCAAAAAGCTGAGCCAACCTAAAAAAGAAAGTGGAGTTAGTGGACTTGTCCTCAACTCCATTATCTCCTCGTGGACAACAATCTACAGAATAAACTAGAAAGGTGAGTAGCCCTTTTCTCTTGCCCAGACCCGAGTTGCACTTTGCAAAAGAGAACTCCCTGTGGCCACAACTTTCACCCACTGACTTCATCCCTTTCTGCTCACTCAGAGCAGATCTCAGACATCTGAAATCCTGGAAATACTGGGAGGAAAGATGAGTCAGAAAGAGAGTGATACATAAGCCCCACATGAACAGCTACACCTTTCACAGGTCAGTTGGTGAGAGGGCGCCGAGCTCTGAAGTAAATAAGAACCTCAAGCTCGAATTGTCAGAATCTTAATAAATTCAGAGTATGGAAAACAAGGGAATGTGGCTTCACAAAGGATTCATTTGAGTGAGTCACGTTGTCCCAAGGGACAATTTGAGATAAATTTAGAGCCTGAGCAGGGAAATCAAAAGCTGTCACATGCACTGGCTAAGCAAGTCCCTCCTTGAATTTTAGTAAAAAAGAAAGAGTGTATATTGAATTTGAGAAAGTGACTCTCTAACACAGCAGATAGTCCAGAATACTGTAATCACTCTGGTAGAAACAAGTTGTCAAAGGTTATAGTGTGTGTGAAAGGGGTAATATCAAAGGGAAAAGCAATAAAAGCTGACATAGAAAAGCAGAAATGTATTATCCTACAGCTAAATAAAAGTAGTGCTCAGAATCAACAACAGAGGTGAAGAATTTTCAGACTCATATCGCCCCTCAGAGCAAGTAAACTGCACTTTTAAACTGTCACCTTTGGAAACATTCTAGAGAATTTGAGAACAAGGAGAGAAAAGAGGCAGCTTCCACAAATCAGAGATCATCCAGTTGTGACCCAGGAAATGATTGCCTCCATTTCTGAACCAGCAGAGCAGAAGTGGGGAGGCACCTGCCCTGCACCCAGGGCGTCAGTCTCAGGTAAGGCTTACGTCTGCAAATATGACTTTCTCGTGAAACTGGATGAGGATGTTGTAGCATTATTATTCATGAATATTATGCAATGCATACATCATATAAAGAAAATACTCAATACGTTTGAAGAAGTGATAGATGCATATATTTCTCTTGGCTGAGAAAAAGGAAAACACAAGTAGAAATTATAAGGGAAAAAATAAGTTTTTTTCTATCATGGCATAGTGTTGAGAAACTGATAAAAAAAAATAAGAGAAAGAATTAATGGGCTGTTGAAACATGGAACAGTGTCCTTTAGGAATCCAAGTCATTTCTAAAAAAAATGTTTTGTAACATTTATGAGTACCTGCTCATGTTTTACATGTGAGAGTATATATCTAATGGCATTCTCTGGTTGCTATACTCTGACACTGTTTCATTGTGACAATGCAGCACATGGATGCCTGGAGCCCATATTCGGACTATTTGGGTTTAGATCTCAGCCCTGTTAGGTCTCAGAGACCAGGAAAAAGCTACTTACCCATAAGTCCCTCACTGGTAAAATGGGGTAACAATAGCAGTGACTAAATTGGAGTGCTGTTCTACTACCAAGACTTAAAAAAGATAGCACTGAAAGGTTTGCTCCATCTCTCCGTATAACAATGATACAAATCCTGAATAACTTAGAAATAAAATACAGCATTATAAAAAAGAATCATTTACTCAACCATTTTGGCAACTACTGATCAACTGCAATAAATAAGACAGTATAATAATCCAGTAATGGTTTAGGAATAACAATTTACTCCAATTTTTACATCAGTAATTATAACATGAGTAAAGTAAAACAATTACTATAAAAATAAATTCTCATTTCTAATTTTTTT
>PVIR01016453.1:0-36646 GCA_004026965.1 Petromus typicus | reverse complement strand
CAGCAGCTATGAGTCCTTAAGTGGACTAATATACCTCTACCTAACATAGAGGTAACAGGAAACTGCAGTATCTAAACTCAAGAAAAAATGCTTGAAGCCACTGATTGGTGACCCTCTTTAGGCCAGACAGGAGCTCATCTCTCAGACCGCCCCCAGCACCCTGAAGCATCAAACCCAAGCCTCCTCCAAACCTCCATCCTCCTCTTGTATTCTCAGACTCCACCCACAGAACCACCTCCACCCCAGTTCCCAGTCAGGATACAAGCCTCTTGGAAGACTTTCTGTCTCCCTCATTCCCAACTTGGAGCTAT
Organism: Petromus typicus; assembly: GCA_004026965.1. NCBI lineage: Eukaryota > Metazoa > Chordata > Mammalia > Rodentia > Petromuridae > Petromus > Petromus typicus. Next base: position 36,335 of record PVIR01016453.1, on the reverse strand, counting down.
ATCCTGTCGATTCACTCAGCACTGTCTCCACTGCCCAGAAATCCTTCCTTGCCCTCTAAAGAGCTAAAATATGTGTCCATTCTTCTGTCTTCCCATGTCACAGTTGGTCCCATTCTGCCATGCATAGGAGGCGCACTGTACTTCAAGTCACTTCAGATCTTGGGCCATGTGTCACTACACTGATTAAATGGAGCGACTGTTCAGCATATGTTTGTCAAAAGAGTGAACACACAATTTGACCCACAGCCATGATAAACCCTGCCCTTCGTGGCAATTCCTAATCACTTCCCCTTCTTTGTTTCTCTGCATAGTACTTACTGCCTTCTAATATGTTATAAATTCACTTACAGCAGACCCTTATCTTACCAACTCAATTCATTTACAAGGGCTGGTTGCAACTCGAGTTGGTGGGGCTCCTCCATGCAGCCTTCAAAGTCTCCTGTAGACTATTAGGCCACATTTTTTTTTCCAAGATAATCTCAGGATCTTAAGAAAGACATTAACCCAGGATGTCTCGATTAACCGCACAGAGGGAAGGATGTTGTAGGGTCCCATCCAGAACTCTTTAAGGATTGAATCTATATCTGACACCAACTGGAAGTTATGGCCAGCATTCAGGCTGTAAGTCAAAACTCTGGGTATAACTTATAACCCAAGTTATTTGTATGTCAGGCCAATTGTAACTCGAGGATCCACTGTTTTTCTAATATGTAATGTTTCTTCATTCTCAACTCCTCATGAGTAGTTCACTTACCATAAGGTCTGTGACAAATGTGATTTCTGGAAGGCCATCTACTGTTACATATCAAATGCACAGAATAGTGCCTGACACTTAGTAGGTACTTAATAAATGTGAACAGATGATGAGAAGCCCGTGTTGTTCAGCTAAGTTCAGAACCCTGGAATTTTCGAGGCCCTGATTCTCCCAGATGTGCCATCCTCTCCCACCTGCGATGATTTCCTCATTTTCCTGGACAACAACTTGCTATTAGGGTAGGTGCTATAGCAGCTACCAAAAGAAATGCTTCCTATCTCAACATCTGGAAAACTCACTTAGAGTGTGTTTCAATCCTATGTGCCAAGAAAACCTTTTAAATATTTTTCACTCAAATAATAAACCGACTAGCAAATATTGTTCTCAAAAAGCATTCAACAAGAAACTAGCTAGTCACCCCATTGTCTGGCCTTTGTTCTGTCCCTGTTAGACAGAAGCTTTCTTTCTCAATAAACTTTTCCTACTCTTACAAAAGAAAAAAATAATAAAAAGAAAGTCGTTGGTGTTTAAAATTTCAAGTATTTGTCAAAATTCAACTTTTGAAAACTTTAGCTTGAAGACATATTAATTTTGGCTTAAGTTCCTAAAAATTATGTTTACTTTTATAATAACAAAATCAATATTAGGGGCTCTTTGCAGCCAGTAGAAGTATGTCATGTTATCTCCTTTTTACAAAAAGTATCTTCTGTTACATTTCAAAGAATCACATGGGTTCTGAAAAATTACTAAAAATTATATACCCATGATGCTATCCATACAAAAGGAAGAAACTAGTTTTTTCAACACTTACCAAATGACACTTTAGTTACTTCTACTTCTTCTCATGAATTCTCACAACTAGACCTATTTCAGGGTTGAAGAAACTCCCAATCAGAGCAATAAGTCATTTCGGTAATATTTTAATCCTTAACAAAAAGAAAATGATCTGAAATTAATATGGCAAAATGAAAATATTTGACAAAGCTAAATGCTAAACTAGCACTGTTCTAATACAGAGTTCACTGTGAGTTTGAGATACTTAATAACAACAAATCATGCTAATAATTTGCCCATTATTCAGTGCTAATTAGGGGCAAAGTTCTACTCAGAATTCATATGTTTTATTCAAAAGTCCATGTTTTTTCCACAATATTGTACTCCAACATTCCACAAAACAGAAAGTATTACATATTTTATTACCATATGTCTAATTCAGAAAACTTGCAAGATAGATACGACTCACCACTAACTAGAATCATCATCAGTAGCTAATAAGCCAAACATGACAATATTTTGGATTTATATATGACTTTTCACCAGTGTTTTGATGTGCTTCAACAACCCTAGACAAAAAGATTTAGAAAATTACAACCTATTTCTTAAAAACATTTTAGGATATAGCCTATAAGCTTAGAGCCAGCCTTGTTCTTATAATCCAAGATAATTAAAAATAAGGACACGCTGCCAGGCATGGCAATACACAGCTGTCATCCCAGAACTTGGGGAGACTGAGGCAGGAAGATCATGAGTTCAAGCTCAATATAGTGACCTAGTGAGATCCTGTAAAATTAAACAAAAAAGAAAAAGAATGAGGGATGTAGCTTAGTGCAAAAGCCCAAGGTTCAACCGTCAGTACCGCAAATAAAATAAATAACAAGGCTCATCGAACTCAAGAAATATTATGGGCAAACAAGGAAAGTAAATAAACCAAACGCAGTCGGTGGGTAGGCAGTAACTGTGAGCAAGTTACAGAAGAGGGATGGAAGAGAACTCTAAAACTCAAAGGGTCAGAAGAAAGTGAGAAAGAACGACTGTAGTGTAAAAGGAAAAATAAAATAGGTAAAGACATGAGTGAAACTCTGGAGACGGAAAAGGACAAAAGTTAGAAAAAATAAAATGAACACAACAAGAACAGGTAAAAATTAGAAAATAAAGAGAGAAATAATAAGATGACACAAATGACGTAAAGGAAGGTACACATAGCTTTCTAGCCATTTCACAAATTAATTCCATGTCCTGCCATATGGGGTTCCCCCTCCCTGTCCTGACTTTAACAGGATCGGCAACTCTGAGTGATACATTTCGCAATAACAGGGCAATAAATTGAAAGCATCAGTGAGCAAACAGACCCCTCGCAATGAACATTAAGCGCTGAGGAATGCAAATTAAATCCCCCCATGACATAATGCTTAGAAACGCGGCACATGGCTCTGAAACACGATGTTGCTCTGGAAGCATTTTCAGTTTTGCAGCGTGCCTCCAGACCACAGGCTGCTGTCACAGAGTTTATTGCTTCCATCCTTAGTCTGCCCGGCTGTAGACTGGAATTCGCCTCCATCTTTACTACTGAACAAGCAGGCGGAATCTTTCCGCGCGTCGCTCCAGCCCACGTCTCCCCTCTTTGCCCTCTGACCAGTGATGGCGTGCTGAGCACCCACCAGCAACGCGCCTTGGCTAAAAGGTGCACAGTCCCAAGTGTCTTTCTCCCTCCATTTCATGGAATATGATAAAATCACATCCACAACATATAAACAATATCAGATTCTTATTAAATCCGCAGCTGAAATCAATTTTTCTTCCAGATTTAATAGGTTCCTTTTTGTATGTAAATATTTCGTTCTAAAAAGGTAGAAGTTAAAATCCATAAAGCTGTAGAGGAAGATTTAGTAAAAGTGTGAGTTTACATTGTCCGGCAAGGATTTAGTTTGAATCCTTAACAACTGCCTAGCTACAGTTGGTAGAAGGTACTGCGGCCTTCAGAGTCCTCGTTAAAACATCAACTATGTGATAGGTGATTTACTGATGCAAAAATTTCCTTTATAGACAGATTGCTTCTAAGGATAAGTGACATGAACATAAAAGCAGAAACATGACTCACCCACTCTGCAATTGTCAAGCTCCTGTCACTGAGAACCAAGTGGCAGCCTCACCGTGGCCCTGGAAACTACGCCACACCATAATGTGAACAGAGCCCGGGCCCTGCTCGGAGTCAGTGAGGAGGGGACGCCAGCCTCCAGCTCGGGAGAGTTAGGATTGAGTCCCAGGTCTTTCATGTAGCCTCTGTCTGCCTCCGGGTAATTGAGATACATCGGTGGCTTCTGAGTTTTCACACTTAGAACACAGACAAGACGCTTATTTGGATCTACCGTCTTAAGAAGATTTGCCTTATGACTATCAGAGAGAGGTTGTGAAGACTTCGGAGCCTGCTGCGTGGGACGCATCTTCCAAGTGCGCAAGTGATATGTACTTTTCTCAAGGAGCCTTTGCAGAGATATAGGGTAACAAGTGGTCCAATTTTATAAATTACGCTGTAGGAGGCCACTAACCTCAAGGTCTCAGCAGTGCCATATCACCCTACGCAGCCTCTCTGACCCACTGTGCAATTTAATGGTTTCACTAACTTGAAAATCTCTGAAGACTCTTCAAGTACTCGTGATTTTTAGAGAAGCATTCTTCAATGCACATGTGTTAAATAAGCTTTTAGGAGCTGGTGTGGGAACGGAACTAACATTATATCATCGCTATAAGGAAAAATGAGTTCAGAGCACTGACAACAGGCTTACAAGTGGACTTTTGGAACAAAATCAACTCACAATTTGGAGACTGTTTGAATTACTATGATAGATTTCCATTATTAAAACACAGTCCTTTGGTGACGTTGGGAAATGTCTCCCCTGCTCTCCTGGAGTTGCTTTTCCACACTTGTGCCTTGACACTGGATGGGATCCAGGCTGGGCTCAGATTTTTAGTTAACGAAACACCACTGTGTCTAAGGACAAAGCTGATTTCCTCTTTGGCACATGGCTAGGTATGCGTACGTGTGTGTGTGTGTGTGTGTGTGTGTGTGTGTGTGTGTACACGTATATGTGTTAGAAAGGGACGAAAGAGAACTCACATAAGCTTTTATTTAAAATCCAATGTTATATGAAACTGTATATTATAAAGTGTTTTGAATTATTAGAAAAAGAAATCCACAATAGCCATACACACTTGTTAATCCCTGTTTTCTTTTCACATCATTCTGATATTAACCAAACAAAGCAAGCAGTTGGTATATTCCCTAAGCCGTTTTAATAAGGCAGCTGGGTAACACTAAGGGAAATTTACCCCTCAATTCCCTTTCCAAAAGCAAGAAAAACCTGAACTCACATTAATACTGAGTCCTGAGTACAGTATGTTCTCAGAACTTTTGGTGGTATAAAGGAGTGTAGAGAGGTCTATTACAGTTTATTTATATCTAGATGTCCCTCCAAAGCCTCATGCACTCGTAGATGGGGCTTTTGGGAGGTGACTGGATCACAGAGATGTGATGCTCATCGGCGGATTAGTGCACTGTTATGTTCATAGCTAAATGTGATCTCGGAAGATGAGGCATAGTTGAGGGGTGTCACTGGGCATGTGGCCTGGAAGCACATAGCCTCTCTTCCTTTGTTCTCTGTCTGCTTTACACCACCATGTCGTAAGCTGCTTCCCCTCTGCCATGCTGCTCTGTCATGCCACCCTGCCTTGAAGCCAACCAACTATCGACTGAAACCTCTACAGGCTGAGCGTCAGATAAACCTCTCCTTATGTAATTTTTGGGTGTCAGATATTGTGTTTCTGCAATGAAAAAAGTGACTTAAGATGATGCCATAGAAATTTGGGGCTCTAATAATTGCCAGCCTCTGGATGGGGGAGCATCTCAAGTCAAGGCAGAACCAATAGCTCCCAATACTTGATGATAAAATCCCACAGAGGGTGGCTCCTAATCTAATTCTGTGCCTGCAGTTCAAATGCAGCCTCTGTCCTGCCAGTGGGCTCTAGCAACACAACGAGAACTGGCAAAACCTCCCTCCTCCTGAGTCAAGAGTCCAAGGAGTAGTCAGATGTTACAAGGGCAACATAAAGAGTTCCATACTATGACACAGAAAAATAATGTACTTCTATCACTGCCAGTCCATTCTGTTCAAGGTCTTAATGGTCCCTTGCTCTTCCTATTTCTCAAATGCATCATAAACCTCTGCTTCACAAGTCAAGTCCCCATGCATATTAGTGAAAGAAAATCTCCCTGCCATGACCCAGTAGATCATAGCTGCTACCGAAGGCAGCACCAAATTTATCATCAAAACAAGAAAGATAGCAAATGGTTTCATAACATTTTTTAATTGAAATCTTTATTGGTACATTACATACATACAACATGATTGCACTCCACAATGAGAATTTGTACCAGTATATGACACAACTTAATTCTCATTTTTTTCCCATATCCCTACCCACCCTACCACCCCCCTATATACACAAAATTTGTTTCCTTACTTTTTTGTTATAATCTCATTATTTTTCTCCTTCACTCTATTTTGCTTTGAGTATTTTCTATTCCACAATATATAACATACAATTCTAGAACTCATTTACATCTTTATTTTCTCATACCAGAGAAAAGATGCAATATGTACCTATCTGTGAGCTATTTATTTCATTTATGAGGATATCTTCAAGGTATGTCCATTTAGGTATAAATGATTCAAACTTATCATTTTTTATGGCAGAGTAATACTCCATTCTGTAGGAGAACCACAGCTTTTTTATCCAGTCTCCAGTTGATGGATGCTTGGGTTGTTTCCAAGTTGTAGCAATCACACACTGAGCTGCTATAAACATAGGTGCACATATGTCACTGTGATATGAGTCTTTTAATTCTTTTGTGTATATACCTAGCAGAGTGATGGCCAGGTCAAATGGGACCTCCAATCCTAGCTTTTTGAGGAATCTCCAAACTGATCTCCACAGGGGTTGTACGAGTTTACATTCCCACCAACAGTGGAGAAGGGTTCCTTCTCTGCAGCCTCACCAACATTTATTCTGGTTAATTCTGAAATGGCAGCCATTCTTTGTGGAATGAAATGAAATCTCAATGTTGTTTTCATCTGTATCTGCTGAATGATTAATGATGTTGAGCATTTCTTCATATGCTTCTTAGTTGCTCTTCTTCCTCTGAAAAATATCTTCATTTCAGATGCCCATTTTTGAATTGGGTCTTTAAATTTGGGAGGGCTGATTTTTTTTTCTTTTTTTTTAGGTTTTTTTTTTTGTTTTGAGACAGGGTCTCAGTTAGTGGTTCAGGCTGGCTCTGAGCTCAGCCTCCAACTCACATCACAGCAATCCTCCTGCCTCTGCCTCCCAAGTACTGGGATTACAGGTGCAAACCACCATACCCAGCACTGTGGTACGTGGGTACTAATTGCTGCTGGGCGTGAGTCTCCACTGGGCTGATTTTTTTTTAGCTCTTTATATATTCTAGATAGTAACCTTTGTCTGAGGAACAGCTGGTAAAGATTTTTTCCCACAGTGTTGGTTGCCTTTTTGCTCTGTTGGTGGTTTCCTTTGCTGTGCAGAAGCTTTGTAAAAGAATGTGGTCCCATTTGCTGATTTCTTCTGCCAATTCCTATGCTACATAGGTTTTGTTCAAGAAGTCTTTCCCTAAGCCAATGTCTTCAAAAGTTTTACCTAACCTGTTCTGCAGTAGGTTTAGAGTGTCTGTTTTAATATTTAGGTCTCTTATCCACTTTGATTTTAGCTTGGTACATGGTGAAAGAGTTAGATCTAGTTTTAGTCTTTGGCAAGTTAAAGCCCAGTTTTTCCAGCACCAATAAAGAGGCTATCTTTCCTCCATTGAGGATTTTTGGCTCCTTTGTCAAAGATGAGGTGGCTCAATGTATCTGGAGTAGTTTCTGGATCTTCTAGTCTATTCCATTGATCCTTGGGTCTGTTACTTTGCCAGTACCATGCAGTTTTTATCACAGTGGCCTTATAGTATAGTTTCAGGTTCAGAGTTGTAATACGCCCCCTCATGTCCCTGTTGCTTAGAATTGCTTTTGCTATTCTAGGTCTTTTGTGGTTCCAGATAAAAGTTTGGATTTATTTTTCCCTCTAGATCTGTGAAATATCTTTTGGGATTTCAACTGGGATTGCATTGAATCTGTATAGTAGTTTTGGGAGTACAGCCATTTTTACCATATTGGTTCTTCCTACCCAGGAGCAAGGTATGTCTTTCCATTTTTTTATATCATCTTCTATCTCCTTTTTCAGAGTGCTATAGTTTTCAGAGTAGAGGTCTTTCACCTCCTTTGTTAGATTGATTCCTAGATATTTTATTGGGAGTGCTATTGTGAAAGGGACTGACTCCCCAATTTCTATCTCAGTGGACCTACTGTTTGTGTATACAATGGCTATTGATTTTTGAATGTTGACCTTGTGACCAGCTACATGGCTAAATTTGGTGATTAGGTCAAGCAGTTTTTTAATTGAGTTTTTAGGATCCTCTAGATAGAGTATCATGTCATCAGCAAATAATGACAAATAATGACAATTTAACTTCTTCTTTTCCTATCTTTATTCCTTTTATTTCTTTCTCTTGCCTAATTGCTATGGCTAATATTTCAAGAACTATATTGAACAGGGTTGTAGGGTTTTGAACATGAATGGGTGTTGTATTTTGTCAGACTTTTTTTCTGTATCAATTGAGATGACCATATGGTTTTTGTTCTTGAGCCTGTTAATATAGTGTATAACATTTATTGATTTATGTATGTTGAACCATCCTTGCATCCCTGGGATGAATCCAACTTGGTCAGGGTGTATAATCTTTTTGATAATTCTCTGTATTCTGTTTGCCAGTATCTTATTGAGGATTTTTGTATTGATGTTCATTAGGGATATTGGCCTGTAGTTCTCTTTTTTGGTTAGGTCTTTCTCTGCTTTTGGAATCAGGGTAATGGTTGCTTCCAGGAATGAATTTGGGAGTGCTGCTTCCCTTTCAATTTCATTAAAGAGTTTAAGAAGTAGAGGCACTAACTCTTCTTCAAAAGTTTTATATAATTCAGCAGTAAAACCGTCAGCTCCAGGGCTTTTCTTTGTTGGCAAGTTGTTAATTACATTTTCAATTTCATAGATTGTTATTGGGGCATTTAACATTTCTATATCTTCTTTATTCAGCTTTGAGAGTTCATATGTGTCTAGAAATCTATCCATTTCTTCTACATTTTCCATTTTATTAAAGTATAAATTTTAAAAGTAGGTGTTTATTATCCTCTAGACTTCCTCTGGGTCAGCAGTAATTTCTCCGTTCTCATTCCTAATAGCATAGATATGAGCCTTTTCTTTCCTTTGTTTAATAAGGTTAGTTAAGGGTCTATCAATTTTGTTTATCCTCTCAAAGAATCAACTTTTCAATTCATTGATTTTTTGGGAACCATTCTCTTGGTTTCTATTGCATTAATTTCTGCCCTGATCCTTATAATTTCTTGCCTAGTGTGAGATTTGGGTTTGTCTTTCTCCTCTCTTTCTAGTCACTTGAGGTTCAGCATTAAATTGTTTATTTGAGCTTGCTCCATTTTCTGGATGTAGGCCTTCACTGCTATGAATTTTCCTTGTAGAACTGCTTTCATTGTGTCCCATAAATTTCTATATATTGTATTGGGGTTATTGTTCAGTTGTAAGAACTGTTCGATTTCTTCTCTAATTTCTTCTATGACCCATTGGTTGGTCAGCAGAGTGTTGTTCAATTTCCATGTGTTTGTGAAGATCCTGAGCTTTCCTTTGCTATTCAGCTCCAATTTCAGGGCACTATGGTCCGACAGTATACAAGGGATAACTTCAATCCATTTACATTTGCTTAAACCTGTTCTGTGAATGAGCACACGATCTATTTTGGAGAATGATCCATGAGCAGCTGAGAAGAATGTAAATTCTGACTTTGTGGGGTGAAACACTCTATAGGCATCTATTAAGTCCATTTACTGAAAAGTCTGGTTGAGCTCAAGGATTTCCTTATTGACTTTTCATCTAGTCAATCTGTCTCTTTGTGACAGTGGGGCATTGAGGTCCCCTACTATTATTGTATTGGAGTTTATCTGGTTTTTCATGTCCATTAATGTTTGTTTTATATAGTTGGGTGCATTAGAATTTGGAGCATAGATATTTAAGATTGTTATTTATTTCTCTTGGATTTTTCCTTGTACTAAAAGATAGTATCCATCTTTATCTCTCTCTATCAGTTTTGGCTTGAAGTCTATTCTGTCTGCAAATAAAATCACCACTCCTGCTTTCTTACTGTTTCCTGTCACATGGAATATTGTTTTCCATCCCTTTACTGTCAGTCCATGGGTTTCTTTCAGAATTAGGTGTGTTTTTTGTATGTAGCAGATTGCAGGATCTTGCTTTTTGATCCACTCTGCCAGTCTGTATCTCTTAATTGGCACATTGAGTCCATTGACATTAATGGTTATGACTGACATAGGCAAATTTAGTGCTGTCATGTTTTCCTGTTCTTGGCTGTGTTATTCTACTTCTGCCCTTTTCCCATCAGTTTCTTGTTCAGTCCCCTGGGTTGACTCAGCTAGGTCTCATGAATTTGTAGCTTTCTTTATTTCTCTCCAAGATATTCTTTAAAATGTTTTGGAGCACAGGTTTCATATTTGTGAAGTTTTTCAGGTGTTCTTTGTCATGGAAGTATCTTATTTCCCCATAAATTTTGAAGGATAGTTTCTCAGGATACATCAGTCTGGGTTGGCAGTTGTTTTCCTTTAGGGCTTGAAACACTTCACTCCAGGCTCTTCTTGCATTGAATGTTTGAGTTGAAAAGTCCACCGTGATCCTGATGGGCTTCCCTTGGAATGTAACTGTTTTCTTTTCTCTGGCTGCTTTCAGTATTTCATTCTTTTTTTGGATATCTGGAACTATTATAATTATATGCCTAGGTGTAGATTTTTTTCATGTCATGGGCATGTGGAGTTCTGTATTCTTCATACATTTGTATATCCAATTCTTTTCCTTTTCCTGTGAAGTTTTCTGCCATTTTCTCTGTGAATAGTTTTTTAATGTCTTTAGCATTGTCTCCTGCTTCCTCGGTGACTCCAATCAATCTTATATTATTCTTCTTTGAATCATCTAGGAGCTGTTGAATTGATTTTACATTATCCCTTGCTTTGTTCCATAGATTATATCTTTCCTGTTCATTGGTTGAGATCCTGTCTTCTAGGTCTGAAATTCAGTCTTCTGCCATATTTATTCTATTGTGTAAACTTTCACTTTCTTAATTTCCTGGACTTCTGCTTGTAGGTGTTTAAAAGATTCCGTTGCTTTTGCTATCTTGGATTCTATCAACTCGAGAATTTCCTCTTTAGCTTTATTAATCATAGTGTTGACTGTGTTCAATATCTCTGCTTTCATCTCAGAGATCAGTTCTGATTTCCATTTTACTAGATCTGCTTTGGTTACCATTTCCGAGGACCCTGGAGACTGGCCTTCAAACTTCTCTATTTCTCTTCCCCCTGTGTTACCTTGAAGTGAGGATCTTTGTATCTGAGATTTTGAGTGTTTCCTCATCTCTGAGTTTTTGTTGTTGCTGTTGTTTTTGTACCTGCCCTGTTTTCTGGCGATGTTTGTTGCAAGTCTCTTTTCTCCTACTATTTAGGAAACTTAAAATATCAATGTTTCCTGAGTTGTTCTTTACAGTCTGTATTGGGGCCTAAAGAAAAACCCCTTGTTCTGGCACACTATATAAGGAACTCAAACAATATGGTCAGAACACCCTCTCCTGTCTGCTTAGAGGCAGGAAGGCTCTGGCTCCTGCACTGTTGCAATGGCGCTGCCTGAGGTTCCAGTACACCCGCCTGCTCACCAATACAGAGTCCCTGGGCTCCCTTGTGCAGTCAGCCTGGAGGCCAGTAGGCTGCAGGCTCTGTGCAGCTGCAATGGTACTGGCTGACATTCCAACAGGTCCACCTACTTACCAATGCACAGTCCCTAGATGTGCTTCTGCAGTTGACATGGAGAAAGGCAGACTCTGGCCTTCCTTGGCTGCGATGGCGCCGGCTGCTGCTTCCCCGGCTCTGCCCTCTGTTATACTCAGTCCCTTGGCGGTCTTCCAGTGTGGGCCTGGAGGCTGGCAAGCTCCGACCCCGGCGCCGACCACTGCCTATGCAGTGCTGCCGGATGTTATACTCAGTCCCTGGGTGCTCTTCCGGTGTGGGCCTGGAGGCTGGCAAGCTCCAACCCTGACGCGAGTGTCGCATAACATTTTTAATTGAAGTTAATGTGAAGATGGCAAAATTAAATCTTAATTACTATAGAGATGGAAAACATTCTTTCAGGACATTATTTGAAATAATTGAATCATTGCCCGATAGACATGTAAAAACTAATATTGTTTTCATAATCTATTGGTTTACTTTTCTCTACTTGATTTTTTTTTCTCTACTTGATTTTATTGGTTCACTTTTCTCTACTTCATTTTATTTCAGAAAAGACCTGTGTGATCACAATACTTTCCTGGCATGTGCTAAAGGCTCTATGTTTGAAATGGTGTTATGCTGTTCTTCAGAGTAAAACTTCTCCATCACTGGTACCTCTTGGAATGTTTTGTGAACCAAAGTCAAGCAAAAATGAGGACTGACAGCATCCCTTACATTGATGAACAGGCAAGAACTAGATGAGGTAGGTGATTTCAAAACATAGAAAAGGAAGTATTCATCCACTGGCTACACTGATCAAACTTCAGTGAGAGTCATGTGCGTGATCTAAGAAGAGAGAATCAAACTAAGAGGAAACACAGACAAGGGCTTGATGATTCTCATGGAAAAATTGAGAGTGTGTCCAACAAATACCTAAAATACAGTGTGCACAGGTTAACCTTTTATTTCACAGTGGAAGTTTTGGTTCATAGTTGTTATGATAAAAATAACCACAATACAGAAATAACAACTTATGTAGACAAGCCACTCTAGAATTCTCTCATGTGTTTACTTTTCTACAGTGATTCAGGCGAAATGCTGCTTCCTTTCTGCAGGAGATCAGAGCAGCCCTTCGGTGAATTTTGTCTTAGTCTATAAATCATTGCAAGATCAACATCAGAACATGTATCAGAGATACATGATAAATGAGGATGTTATGATGGGGGTTGGGAGGGAAGAGGAAGGGCCAATTAAATAGCACCAATTGATCATTTCTTTGAGTAAAGCATCATGTCAAGGGATTCACAACAAATTCACTTAATCCTTCCAACAACCATCAGGGGTATTATTGACTCTGTTTTACATATTGGGAAATAGTTTAGGGTGACTGAATAACTTGTCCAAAGGCACACGGCTAAGGAATAGCAAGGCTATGACACAAATTCAGAGAGGTGCTGTGCTGGCTTCTTCATTTCCCCCTCTGGATACCCAATTTGAAAACAGCAGGCCAAGTCCTGCCCACATGACAACTGAAAAGGCACTGGCACAGGAAAACAATCTTCAAGTTAAAGTTACTGAGGGACTCACAGCCCTCAGCAGTTCACTCATCATTAGGGTCACTCTCCACCATGATCTCAACACTAGACGGAGGACCTAAGAATGGCACTGATGCGTGTGCTTCCCCTCCAGGTTCCAGTGGTCTCACTAAGTGAGCTGAGGCAGGAGATGAGAGAGAGAAATAAGACAACAGCGGGGTGCTTATTCCCTGGGTTCCTTCCCTGCAGGATCACCTCAGGTAATGTGTCCCTCATGAAGGTCCTGCTCCTCCTGGACAGCATTCTGGACATGACTCACCATCAGAATGCCAGGAACCAACCCTCCCCCATGCCTTCATCCCCTCAAGCCAGACAGTAACCATCATCCAACTACCATTAGCTCCACTACATGATTTATCTCCCTTCCTGTATTAAATAGACCATAAATTAACCTAATATGAACATATCCTGCTAGAAATCTGACTTAGAGGATTTGACTCAAAAAAATCATGCTTTCAAGCTTTAGCATAATTGAACTCAATCATTATTATCATCTTAAATTCTATGAGGTACCCTGAAATCCAAATCTCTATTAAATAGTATTTCTCAATTTTATCCTTCAACTTCCTCTTTACTACCTTATTCTTTTCTCTATTATATGACATTTTATTTTATGGAATAAATATTTAAATATTCATAAACACAAAACCAATCATTTGCCATGAAATTTGATCCCTCAATACTTGGGCTTTTTTTTTCTTTCTTTCTAGGTCTCAAGTATCTGGGACTTAGTCTTCCTTCTGTTATGAAAATTGAAGCAGTAAAATAAAGACTGCTGTGAATATTTCTGTTCAATCCTTTAAAATCTTGAATGGCAAGGCATCCTCTGGTGTCTCTTCCTCTCCTTCTGGGGTAGCAATCATATTGGATTAGGGCCACACACCAACAACCTCATTTAACTTCATTTATCTCCTGAAAGGTCATATCTCCACACAGAGCAAAATTCTGTGGTCTGAGGGTGGTAGGACTTCAACACACAAATTTTCAAAGACGTAAGTCAGTCCATAACTGATACGTCGCAGGCTCTTAAGTCCAGCTTTGTATTTTATAACAATGCTACAAAAATATCCTTGTACACATATCTTTGTGGATTTGTGAGAATATCAATAGAGTAAACTTTAGAAGTTGAATTGCCAAGTCAAAAGAACCTGTTTACATATATATTGCCAAACTACCCTTCAAAAATTTCATTAAATTTAAATTTGTACCAACTGTGTAAGAGCAACCATTTCTCCTTGCACCCAGCACATGACCCATATCAAACATTTTCATCTTTGCCAATCCATAAATTTTAAAACTGTCTTATTTTGATCTGCTTCCCTTAGGTGTTGATAATGGTTTATACAGTATACATTTTATAAGATATAATACTTAGTGATTAATTACTTACATTTTTTTTTTTTGAGACAGGGTCTCTCTTTGCAGTTCAGGCTGGCCCTGAAGGCACTATGTAGCCAAGGCTAGCCATGAACTCACAGCAGTCCTCCTGCCTCTGCCTCCTGAGTGCTGTGTTTAAAATCGCAAACCACTCATGTCCAGCACTGTGCTACCTGGTACCAGGGATCGTACTCAGAACCTTGTACTTGCCAGGCAGACACCAGAACCACTGAGGTAAATTCCTAGCCCTCTATATATTATTTTAGAGAATCAAAAACTTAAAGTATCTTTATCTGAGTCTTTCAGGTATGTATTAGAACTTTTTCCAATATATCTAATCCAGTGCTCACTTCAGCAGCACAAATACCAATATATCTAGTCCAACATGACGAAGCCTGTTCAGACATGCTTTGCATAAGGTTGTCCTACAGAAGAATTTGCTGAATCAAACAAATCACAAATGGCCTCTGGGGTTGGGGATTGAGCTCAGTGGTAGAGAACTTATATGGCATGCACAAGGCCCTGGGTTTGATCCCCAGAATTGAATCAGAACAAAAAGCAAGGCTCTCATGTTCAGTACATTGCTGAGTGGCTACATATCTCTTAAGAACTTTAATTTGGACACATTTCCCTCTACCAGTTCTTCTCCACTTGATAAGGTAAGCCTGTCTTAGCCTACTACTTTCAATTTGTGTTAAAAGAAACCACTGTTTTTAATTTTAAACTTTCTTGGAAAGTATGGTAAATAAATCAAATTGATTTTTAGTCACTGACTAATATATACCTAACTGTTCTTATTTAGGAACAATGTGTTTGCAGCCTCCATATGACATGTCCCCAGATAGGAATTCCTACTGGAAATAAGCGTGTAGTGTGATAAGGACAGATTCAAGTAAATATGAAAGATGCTGAAAATAGATGTACTCATCTCTTTGCATGTCTGCTATGTAATACAAAAAAAAAATTTTAAAGAAAAATTAACATTACCAGGACTTTGATATGAATGTATTTATTAGGATATAGATTGCATAGTGAAGACGATCATTTTCATATTTAATAGAATTTTCCACATTTTTCAATTGCCTTCAAACAGCGACAGTAGTATTTATGAACAGACAGACTAGACAATTCTGTTTGCCACATGTCTATCTAAAAGTACACATTAAGACTGCCATGTTTCAGGATTTCATCATGGTTTTGGCAAGGGTATGTACACATAAGGAGACCTTTTGTTAAACCGCATAACTCTGATCTTGTTTATGAGCTCTAAAATTAAATTATCTTGCATAAATGCTCAGAAGATAATTTTCATATTAGTCTCAATGGCCCACAGTACTACCACAAAAGATCCAGTCACAATTCATTGTGTGACACTGGGCAGCCCGTTGGCTTCATTGGTGGTACAATGTGCTGCTTCATGGGAGTTTTGTGACCTACAGACTCTCACGGTTTGGGGGAGAGAGGGAAAGAGTAGCTGGAAGTACTTCTGCCAGATTTGTGGCAAAAGAATTTAGTACTGAACAAAGGGAACATATCAGTGCAAAAGAAAGAAGCATATAGTTCAGACCCAGCAAACTTGGTCTGTAAAGGGCCAAATGGTGTTTTAGATTTTTCGGGTTATGTGATCTATGTTTAGAGATAACTACTAAGCTCTGTGGTTGTACCATGAAAATAGCCATATACAGTTGATAAATGAATAGGCATGACAGTGTTCTAATCAAATTTGATTTATATAAGGTGGATGACCAGACAGATTCAGCCTCTGGGCCATAGTTCACCAACCCGAGCTATGAATTTTACTGGTTATGCCATTGTCTGGAACTTTCTTTTGTGCATATATACAGTCACTGTGTGCCATACCCTATTAGGCTTTTAAAAATAATTTATTTTATCTTCTACCATTTTCTAAGTGGACAAACTGAGGCACAGAGAAGTTATTGAATGTTTCCAAGATTATCCAACACCTCAGGGGCAGAGCTAGAATTTAGACACAGGCAACCTACTACAGAGAGCTTGCTGTCCTCTTCAATGAGGCTCTGAGCTTTCAAAAACTCATCTGCTCTTCCAGAGCCCACCTCAAGCTCTCTCGATCCAGCTGTCTCCAAGCAGATGCTTCCTGCTGTGCTTCACCTGTGGGCTCCCAGGCTGACTGTACTCTGTGATTGACTTCTAAAAGGAAGCACGGGAGGTCCTAGGGCTGCCAAATCCACCCTGGTAACAGGAAGTTACTCGGCACCTTTTCCCAATTTGCTATAAATTTAGATGCTGCTACATCTCCTAAGAAGTCATTAAGGACAATACTATGCTAACAAACTCTTGTTTTTAAAAACAAGAGTAAAGAAGTACAAATGCTCAGTGTTGAATGTGACCATAATGTATATCTAAAATGTACCAGAGAACTCAATAATGGGGAAACATTTTTTTAAAAAAAACAGTTAAAATAATAAAAATAAATAAATAAAAATGAGCAAATATTAAAAGAACTGTCATATGTCAGGTAAAATTAATGACTGCAGAGATAAAAGTATAAGACTTCCCACTATGTGAGGACATGGCTGGAAGGCACTATTTATGAGCTGAAAAGTGACCTTTGCCAGACACCAAAAATGTAGTTGTGGACCTCCCAACCTCTAAAAATGTGAGATGTAAAGTTCTACTGTTCATAAACAAAATCATGGGTTCTCCTGTAATACAAAATCATGGGTTGTCTGGATAAAAAGGGATGATCTTTTGTCACTATAAATAATAGTATATCTGAGGCTTGGACTGTTTTTGCTTAGAAATCAGAGTAAAGCAAACAAATCCTGACTATTGATACTCTGATGGAATTAAAGACCAGAGCTCAATTTTGAGTTGTTTCTGGCCTGACATTCCACGTGATTTTTGTCTTTCTTCACTGTGTAGTCCACCACGCCATCTGGATTTTTTCTTTGATCAAAACTTACCTCTTTTAGTAGGATTAAAACCACCAGCAGCCCACATAATTAGCGAAGATAGTAAACTGAACATTCCCGTTTGGAACAGAGAATCTCCCTGCAGTTGCCAAAAAGAATGTGAAATGCTTTAAGATAGAGATTATACATTCAGTCACACTGCAATTTCAAATAAGCAATTACAAGTGACTAGTTTTGTGCAAAGACTTAAGACATAAGTAGAACTAGAAAAGGGGTTATTCTCTGCAAGAGCCTCTGGGAAGGAAAGTGGGAGTTCTCACATCCCATTCATAAAACCTAGGGACAAGTCCCCAAACTTTTCTACCGCCAATGACACAGAAAAGAACACTCACTCGATTTGCTAAAATGTTTCCACTTTCATGACCTGTGAGAACAAAGAATGCTTGACCCTGAAGGGGTCCACAAATCTTACCCAGGACATTTTTCATACATTAAAATAAATAAAAGATATTTTGTCATATAAATGTGCCTTGTCCTTTGGTAGAAAACACCACTTCACATTGAGACCTGGCTTGCTAATAAACTCTAAAGTTTTCACTAGATAAGAAAGAACAGAGGAGAAAGCATGGGAGCCCTACGATGTGTGTGGCTCCGTTACACTAAGAAAACAGCTTACAACCATCTGAAGATTGATGATCATCATCTAAAATGATTTTTTTTGCCAGTACCGGGGATTGAACTTAAGTCTTTGTGCTTACAAAGTAGGTGCAGTGCCACTTCAGCTAAATTCTATCCTTTACTGAGAACCTGCGAACCAAACGTCATCCTGTTTGCTCTGTTTGTATAATTTGTATCTTCCTTATAAGAGTAATTCAGTTTTCCTCAGACGGTGCCCATAGCAGCCCCTGAGGTTACACGTACTCCCATTGTTCACAAATGGGATCTCAGCCCTGGATGTGAACTTAGAGATGGTCAGGACGACAGTGATGATTCAAACCCAAGTCCAGTCCGGGAAACAAAAGTGTCACAGTTGAGCTGCACTGCCCACTGAAGACAGACACGAAACAGACGCAAATGTATCCTCATACATTATTTTCAAATATACCTTTTATTTAAAAAATAACTTTTGTAAGGTCAAATTTAAATGAGCTGATTGGTGATGTTATTTTGGTTGAGGATACAGCACAGAATCCGACAAGCGAGTCCCTCAGCGCGAGGGACAGCGCCGGGCCCGGCGTCTTCGCGCAGGTGCTGCCCGCGTGCAGAGGGCCTCAGCAGGCGCGCTGTCTCTGTCTCTCTCTGTCTGCTTCTCTGTCTCTGTCTCTCTCTTTCTGTCCCTCTGTCTGTCTGTCTGTCTGTCCCTCTGTCTGTCTGTCCCTCTGTCTCTCTCTCTCTCTCTTTCTTTCTGTCCCTCTGTCTGTCTGTCCCTCTGTCTGTCTGTCCCTCTGTCTGTCTGTCTGTCTGTCTCTCTCTCTCTCTTTGCGCTCCTGCTGTGATGGGAAGGATTCACGACAGACTCTTACTCCTCAGGGATGCAGTGTCTCTGGCATCCGTACATTTTCCCCCCAGTTGAAATAGTCTTGTCTTGCTTATTATAACACATATAAGAACAAGGCATAATTCATTTCTGTACCCTAGAAACACTCCGAGAAGAGAGTGTTGGCCGCAAAACAAAATAAAAATACTCAGAGGAAGCTGCGCTCGACACTGGCGCGTCAGTGAAGAGCCTCAAGTGCGGATCCTGCTGCCTCTTTTCTGTGAGACTTCGGTTTCCTTCACCCACGCAGGTCTCTGAATGCGGGAAGTGGGGATAAGACTGCACACCCTGCGCCGTGTGGGTTCACGTGACACGAGCTAAGGCAAGAGTGTCGCCGAGCAGGCACCGGGCAGCAAGTGCCCCGCGGCTGAACGTTGTTCGTGCTGCTGGTCTGGCTCCCCGACCCAGAAAGGACGTCAGGGCAACAGACATTTCTGTGTGTATTTATCATGATAAAAGCAGCACACAAGTTAAACGATGGCCTTTTTGCTTGTAGCCAAAAGAAAACAAAGTCCTTTGAGTTTCTGATTTTGAAGGAACAAGAACATAAAAAAATACTCAAAAATAAAATCATGTGCTTTATTTACCCTATATTTAGTCCTTTGGAAAGAGACTGCTTATGGGTACCCCAATACATAGGAATCTGGATGTGCCAATAGAGAGTAAGAGAGTTTGCCAATCATGAGCTATCAATTATTATTTTACTGTAATAAAATATTTTATGCTTTTATTAAAAAGTCATCTGGAGAAATAAAAAGGGTCTGAGGACGTAGCCCAGGGTCGCTGCTGGCTGCCTGCCAAGTGCAAAGTCCTGAGTTCAATCCTCAGTTCTCAAAAAAAGAAGAAGTCATCTGGAAGATTTATTCTTAAATGATACTGAGACAATAGTGGGTATTCAGGGACTGCTTACTTAATTCAAAGCCAAACTGAAAGCCACAGATGCCGGACACTATCTGAGAACTTGTATGTATTCTCTCTCTCTATTTCTCACTTGCTGTGTGTTCTCTTGTTTTATTCTCCTTAGCAGCATAAAAACTATACACTTTTTTTAATGTTTGAAGCAACTGTGTGTAGGAAAGCGTAATTTCCAACGTACATACTCACCTAGTAAACTGCATAAAGTAACTGGTAATTAGTACCTCGAGATTCTAATCTTGGCCAAACTTCAAAACGCAGGTTGTTTTTCACCACGCTGTGCTGCCTGCCAAATCTTACAAAGAAAGATATATAATTTTCAAATCATTCAGCAGCTCTGCCTACAAAATGTCTTACTCTGTCTATGCCCAATCTGATAACCTGGTGGGGTGGAAATGGCAAAGTTTAAAGAACAGCTATCCAAAAACCTCTCTCTCTTATACAAAGAGAGATTTCAAATTAAGAAAATAAGAGGTAAAAAAAAAAAATTCAGCAGATCTCTAATCTGAGGTAACCATTGAGTTCAAACATATGACACTTCCTGGCTTGTGATGAGGTTTTGTGAGGTGCCATCTCAAACTAATTAGCACACCGGTTGCAAACATAAGTTGGCAATTTGATTACTTAGTAATTTGAATAAACCATCTCAAAGGGCATAGGAAAACTATATGCACAAATCAAGAGTTTCTCTGATTTTAATGAATCATATTTTTAGGAGATAAGCCACAGTTAAAAGTTACTTTAGATGCCAATTAAGGAAGCTATAATCATAAACAATTTTTCTGTTCCTGGAATAAAATTTAATCAATCTAGGATCATTTCCTTTTCATCTGTGCAAAGTAAACAGTTGTGACTTATTTGTGGAATTATTCCAAGAAACTGAAAAAGTAAAAAGAAAGGAAATAGAATTCAAAGACTAGAGCAGAACTCAGCATCATATGGCATCAAATACAAAGTAAAAAGTCAGGTGCTGCTATAGTGGCTGCTAGTAAAAATGGGGCCTGAGTTAGCACTTGAAGAGTCATCCGTACAGCCAAGATGGCCGACAGCAGGCAAAGATTTGTACATTCTGGGTCTCACAGACAACAGAAGATTTAATTGATTTTATCATCTTGATAACTTGGCTTCTCAGATATTTTTGTTGTAAACGTAGTCTGACTTCATTTTCCTCTTCGAATCAACTTGTTATTAAGAGCCCGAAGTACAGCAACCCTAAGATAAAATGACATGAGGTCAATCTGTTAGAAAAGAAAGGAAAACAAAACAAAACAACAGGCACCTCTGTGCCTTGCTCTGTTCGTGAGGCTAATAGAAATCACACAACCCAACATTGAAGATTAGAAACCAAACATTTTTCTTAATTTTATAATAAAGCCCAGACATGCTCAATGCTATAAAAACTGACTAAATTCACAGAAGCCAAAGCAATGTACTCTGCTTCTGAAGAGAGTAACAAGGTAACACAATGTGTGACTGGACTGAGGGAGCTCCAGGACTCATGGCTCAGGATCAGGTCTAAGAAACTTCCTCTCGTGAATGTGTAGGCATTTGTTTCTTCAATTGTACTTCGCAACTCAAGTTTTTAAATATAATTTACTAAATCTGAACATTTACCTAATATGAAAAAGTATAGGGGTCAGAAATTTCTTAAGATGTTACAGAGAAAGTATCACAAGGGAAAAGTGAAAGATAAAATTTACAGTACAAGTAAGCACAGATTAACCTTGTGACATTTCACATAATGAGTTAATAAGGAACTACACGGAGATCATTAGCTAAAAATCCCCAAACCAGATGAGCTATCCCTGGACAGCTACTTCAGCAAACATTCAATTTTCCTTTTTAAGTTATAAAAGCACCAAGAAATTTGGCAAATAAAAAAAATCATCACTCTGACTCTTTAATAATCATTTGTAATACATCCATATAGTCTTATTTTTCTCATGTATACTAAACCCTTTTATTTTGGTAGGAATATATTATATACTTCTTGCCTTCTTGCACCTAAATGTTTCTTGGAAATGATTTCCTATTTTTATATGGAGCTATTACACTTTTAACAGCTACCCAATATTTCAATGTATGGATGTAGCATAATTATTTACACAGTCCCTGCAGAATATCATGTCATTTATAATTTTTGCATTTATAAATAATGGTGCACTGTTTCTCATCTCTTTGCCTAAAATCAGGTGCAACAGTGCTGCAACATGCACTCCAGAATTTGACTCTTAATGCAGACATACAATATACTGGTGAGGTAAAAGTGCGAAAGTGGATCTTCTACAGTTGAGATTTTGTGTAGGTAAAGTCATAATTCCTGTTCAGTTTGATAGCATGGATATTTCGTATTGGACAGCAGACACAGTAAGTGCTTATCATACTGCCTATATCCTCCAAAATTAAAGATTCAGTGCATTATTTCTTAACCAGATGGATATATCAGCACTTTCTCTGTACAGTATAGTTGTCTCACATTACCTTTTCCTATAGCAGTGATGGCAAACCTTTTACAGATTACAATGATAACCAGCAGCTGGCTGTGGCACATGGTTCGCCACCACTAGCCTATGGCATCCAACCCGCACATTTGTGTTGTACAAGCATAGACAAGGAATGCATACCAAACTGTTAATATAGCTTATTTAATCTTTGTCTTTATACTATAATTGGATCCCCTAGGGTATATGTGTATTTCTTAAAGCACACAAAAAAATACATTCAAGCTCTTAAAAAACCCAGCAAATGTAAATATGACAGTCTTCATCACTGTGCTGAGAAAAGGAACAGCATCAAAAATTCATTTGGGGCCAAGGATTTAGCTCAGTGACACAGTGCCTGCCTTATAAGTGGAAGGCTGTGAATTCAATCTCTGGTACCACCAAAAAAACCCCAAATAATCACTTGGGAGTATTCAGATATACTCAACAAGAGCCAAGCATCAACCCACTTTCTAAATAACCAGTCCTTGTGAACTCTAAAAGAGCAACAATTAATTTTTTATTTTTTTCTTGAATGATATAATGAAATGGAAGAATAAATAAATCCTCATTCCTTTCTGGATAAAATTAACCTTTGGTTCATCTAAAGATCAAGCTTAGTCTAATCAGTAAAGGGGCCAGACCAGAGTGTAATAGCCAGTCCAAAGGAAAAAGAAATACATGATTAAGCCAGCAGATGGTCACTTGAAATTCAATGAACAGATACTTTTGATTTGACGGCCCAGCTAGGAAAGGTCTTTAATTTGAGCTCTTCCCTTGACAACCCTGGATAGCTGAACTATAACGATTTGTCAATGTAGAGCCCCCCTCCTCCCGGAAGTGGTTTCTATCATTCATAAAAAGCCTCACGTTTACATCAGCCAAGCACAGACCAGAGACCCACACCCTTTCAGCTGGCCACGCTAACATCCTCTACTCCTGGCCCTAGAAAAGCAGAGTGGAAGAGGGAAGTCGTAGAGGGATCTATTTTCCAAAGATCCCATTTAAAAAAAAAAAAAAAAGAAAGAAAAAGAAAAAAGAGGGCCGGGGAGTTAGCTCAGTGGTTCCAGCGCCTGTCTCGCAAGCGCAAGGACCCGGGTTCGATTCCCTGGTAACCACATAACAATACTGGGTGTGGAGACCCACACCCAGTAGCAACCAGTACCACATACCACAGTGCCGGGCGTGGTGGCTCACGCCTGTAATCCCAGCACTCGGGAGGCAGAGGCAGGAGGATTGCTGTGATGTGAGTTTGAGGCTGAGCTCAGGGCCAGCCTGGACCACAAAGCGAGACCCTGTCTCAAAAAACCTAAAAAAAAAAAGATTGGAAGCAACCATGTCTTTTCTTTTTTCTTTTTTTTTAATATTTTGACATTTTTTTCTTTTTTATTAATACATGTCTGCAATACATAATGTGCAGTTTGTGGGGAATTGGTACTTGTATATAATCTATCTGAATTCTTTTTCTTCACCCCCTTTCCCTCCCTCCTTCCCCACTCCATCATCTCTTGCTTTCCTCTTCTCTCTTTCTTGGTTTTCAGTACGTAGTGTTTACATTTCTTGTGCATGCATATAACAAATCTTAATTCCTTTTCTCATCCTCTCTCCTTTCTCTCCCTGCTCCTTTCATCTCTTAATCTCTTTCCTTTTTTATAAAGATCTCTTCCATACTTCCTATCCTTGATCTCATATTTTGCTCTTTATTTATATTTTGGGTTCCATGTAAGAGGAAATATGAGCTATCTAAGCCTGTGTGCCTAGTTTATTTCACTTAATATTACAGTTTCAAGGTGCTTCCATTTTCCTACCACCATACCTTTCTCAAATTATATTCCATAAGTATCTTAAATGACTGTTAGCAAAGATTTGTTGACAATCCTGTGAAGATAGAATCAGACCTCAGGACAAGCCCCAGGGATGGTAACAGGTGAACTCAGACACAACCCACCGATCCAAGAAGGGGCCACAGTTGTGCTTCCATGTATTCCTCAGCTTTGCTTAAAATGAACACCTTTTCCACTCAGGAATAGCTCTCAAACTCTAGAGAACTGTCCACCTAACTAAGAAAATGTCTGTTTATTAAGTTGCAAGTGGCTATCGTAACTACCAGAAAAAGATCTCGAACATATCTCAAGCCATAAAAGCTTCTGACAGGATATAATTAGAATATATGCATCGTTTAAGCATTACTATTTGCATGCAAATGTCTGTGAAAATAAGGTGAAGAAACAGATGTGGAGAGAAGAGATCATGGCTCAGTCTAGCTATGAGTTCTTCAAGGGGCTGCTGCTCAAAAATTATTTAAATAAATAAAAACTGGTGGTATTTAATGTCAGTCTGAGGTTACTGTCATAATCTCTTAGGTTTTGTTTTTGTTTTATATTGTCTTTCTCCACGTTAAAAAAAATTATATATGGCTGTCGGTATTAAGCCCCTTAAAATCCAGAGTTTTCCACAGTTTATTTTTCCCAGTATCCTTTCCATTAGCAGAAAATTCTAAATCAAAGATTTACAAATTAAAACGTAAATCCTCCCCCCCCCCAAAAAAAAATAACTTTACAAACATGTCAAACTGGAAATTGAAGTTAGAGTTAGAATTTGGGAAACTATAAGAATTTTTTGTTTCTTAAGGATTGGATATGACTGCCAACAATTCCGTGGTTTTAGCTGCTTTCAAAAGCAAGAATGTGATAATAGCTCCTGGGTGGAATAATTTTGGCTGGACTTGATTAAATCTAAGCTAAAACTTACAGAGAACAGCTTGGACCATGTTTTTTTGTTGCCTTTTTTTTTTTTTTTTTTAAGAAAGAGCTTTGCATTTCATCTTGCTGTGGCCTTGCCTTTGGGAGGGCCTTTGGGAGTCTGGCACTAGATTAGACATTAACAAAGAAAGCTGGAATACCCGGGGTAATATGAGTTGCATAACTCCGATCAACACTAATGAGTATGTGTCTCGCTATAGCTCTGCGCACGTATACTCTTGGAAAGGAGTCCTAAGTGACCAGGACGTTCTTTCCTTTCACAAAGGACTATTTTATTAAGTGCTCAGAAAGTAATCAGTCCAAGGGAGAATGGGTGATAAGCCGTGTTTTTGTTTGTATTCTTTTATGTTGTCTTTTGGTAAATAAATCACTTTACATTCCCCAGATATGCATCCGGATTGTGCATTCAATACCTTAAACTTTGCTCTTGACATTCTACTCCTGACTTCAAAAGACATGATTGAAACTTCACTTGTGATAATTCTAGAGAAAATAAGTATCAGATTCCTGAAAATGGTTGATTGTGTTGGAGAACTCCTTGAGTCTGCTCTGGAAGCAAATGTTATTGTATTTATACTATTTAATTCATACTATTGAATCCAAATCTGAGTACATATACTATTAAATATTTAGAAACTGTCTCCTAGTTTCTGTCTCCTAGAAACTGAACTTCTAGTTCTACAATAAGATGACATAAATGTATACATCCTCCCATTTTCCTCCTACTAACTACAGCTAATATCTCTGAATATCATACATAAAACCAACACTGAAAATAATCTCTAGAGGAATCAGAGAGACAAGTATGGAGTGTTTCCTTTCCTGGAATCTAGAGGGAAAAAACAATGACTTGGAAGTAGAAAGGGAAATTGTCAAGCAAAAAGAGGGTGGGGAGGAAGAGTAGCAAGGGATGCATGAAGGTATGTCATACACATGTATGAAAATGTCACAATGACACTCAATATTTTTGCATAATTAATATGCAAAAATAAATATGGATTGGAAAATACACTATGAAGAAGATGAGGAGAGCAGACTGGCTGTGGACATCAGGACCCCCAAAAAGTACAAAAATGAGTTTTTTTGAGGGTTTAAGTTTTTTTATTTGTTTGTTCTTGCTTCATAGATGCCAGACTTAGAGTGGGAAAGACCAGCAGAAATAGCAATGAGCACAAACAAACAAACAAACAAAAAATCCTTCAAACAATCAAGGATCCTTGCTGAGCACAGTGATGCATGCCTATTATTCCAGCTAAGTGGGAGACTAAGGCAAGAGGATCACAAGTCTGGGGAATTCTGGGCCATTTAGTGAAATTCTGTCTCAAAATTAAAAATGGCTGAGAAAGGAGCTTAGAGGGAAAGTCCTGGGTTTAATCCCCTGGACTGGAAACAGAAGGAGAGAGAAGCAAGAGGGAGGGAGAAACAGAAAGGAAAAGAAAGAAAAGCTAGCTTCCTGTAACCAGAGGACTAGAAAACTCTTTTACACTTCCCCCCTCATCTTAGCTGTTACAAGGCAGCACTTCTTCGCAGGCTACACCAGAGAAGAGCTCAAATTTTCATCCTGGCGTTTTAGGAACAAGGTGTGCATCTTCCTACTCAGGTGCCTTTGGACAAAGCTGAGTGGAAAGTCCAGACTGTCACCACCTTCCAGAATGGTAAGGTTCCCCCACCCCACCCCATAGAGTATCACGAGGCCCCATAGGGAGTAATAACAATACAACCCTTCCTTCTCCACCAGCATGGCGGCAGCAAAGCTTAGTGAGAGGCCTCAACTCCCACCTCCACCCAGCAGCAACAGGCACCTTCCCATCTGGGGTGTCAACAAAGGCCAAGTGGGTATCTTAGTCAGCCTTTCATCACTGGGACACAGAATCAACGCTCACAACTTAAAGGAGGAAGGGCTATGCTCAGGGTTACAGAGGAGTCAGTTCATGGCTGGCAGAAAGACGTGGGGGAACAAAGCTGCTTGCTTCATGACAGCTGGAAGCACAGCACTGCCCACCTTACCCACTCAGACCCACCCAGACCTAATGCCCATCAACTTGACCAATAAGCTTAATGGTCACAGTGGGGACCTGAACTCTGAACGTGATCTGGTACAAAAACTCTCACCTGGGATGAAAAATAGTCTCACAGACACCTAGACACTGACACAGGGTGGCACCGAGGTGGGGTCATGTGTCGAGGATTTCAAAGCACCCATCATAAGAATGTCTCCAGGAACAGCTAAGAGCATAATTGAAATGAGTAGGAAATAAGTCCATTCTGATAAAGAAAATGGAAGACATGAAGCAGAATACAATGAATAGTTTTTAATTGAAAACTACAATAACCACCATATAAAACGCGCTGGCTGGATTCTATGGCAGAATGAAGAGGACAAAATGAAGAGCCAGTGAATTTAATGACAAAAGCAATAGAAATTTTCAGTCTAAACAACAGTGAAAAAAACTAAAAGAAGATGAACATAATGAGCCTGTGGGACTGTAACAAAAGATCTAATACCCATGCAATTGTAGCCGAAAAGGAAGAGAAGCAAAGGGCAGGCTGAAAAACAAAATTTTTAAAAATCATGGCTAACGCATCTCAAAGTTGGAAAAAGATATAAACTTATAAATTCAAGAACTTGAACTACAAACAGAATATAGCCCAATAAATCCACGTAGGACGATCAACTTTCTGAACAATAAAGGAAAAGAAAAATATCTTGAAACCTATGAGAGAAAAAAACTATCTCATCTACCTAGCGTGGTGGGAGAGAAAAGGAGTAATTGCTTAAGAGTAGGTTTACCCTCTGAAACCATGGAAGTCGAGGGAAGTGTTGTGACATTTCACAAATGCTTAGAGAAAACTGCTCTACGAGGTGTGATCAAATACAAGGTGGTCGAGATACGTGGTGTGGGTTGGAATTTTTTAAAAGACTGCTACAGTCAAAGGCACATTGCCATTAATCGCTCTCAGCATCCTACCCCTCACCTCAACACTTTTATCCCACCACTATTGCTACTTTTACAGCAGTTCTGGAAGCCCTCCTTCCTGAGGGACATTAGTTGCGCATAACTTGATGTCCTGAATTGACTCAAAACGCCTTCACTGATCATCTCGACTTGGGGAAAAGCCAGAAGGCACGCAGTACCCATGAACACGGTAGGTGGCGAGGCGCCATCATGCTTTACGAGCCTGCCCGTGGACTGAACGGCCCTCAGCCGCAACACTTATCATGTTCCTTTTTTAATTGCATCTCATAAAGACACAAAAAAGAACTTCCAGACCTGCTTCCGAAAGTGGTAAAAAGGATGGAATAGGTATTCAGAGGAAGAGAAAGTATTTTGAGGGGGATCGACGACAGTGGGCTTTAAACTGGTAGTCACTGCCTTTTTATCATACTTCATACATTTGGTGAAAATATTCTTCAAGAATTAAAATCAGGAACAGCTTCAGGGGAAAGAAAGAAAAGTTAATAGAACTTTTTGTTAGTAGACTACTGTCTAAAAAGAATGACTAAGTGTTGTTCTTTGAACAGAAAAAAAATGATTTTTTTTTTTTTTTAGGTTTTTTTGAGACAGGGTCTCACTTTATGGTTCAGGCTGACCCTGAGCTCAGCCTCAAATTCACATCACAGCAATCCTCCTGCCTCTGCCTCCCGAGTGCTGGGATGACAGGCGTGAGCCACCACGCCCGGCACTGTGGTATGTGGTACTGGTTGCTGCTGGGCGTGAGTCTCCACACCCAGTATGGTATGTGGTTACCGGGGAATCGAACCCGGGCCCTTGCGCTTGCGCGACAGGCGCTGGAACTACTGAGCTAACTCCCCGGCCCAAAAAATGATTTTTTAAAAAAAAGAGTATTTTGGAATATAAAAAAAAAAGTAAAAATTTGGATAAACGTAATAATCACTCACCTCTTGAGTTTTCAAAATTGATGATTGATTTAAAAATTACACTGCTGTTTAATACGGTCCTTAATAAATTCAAAGGAAACAGTTAAGATAATTACATTATAATTGGAAGCAAAAGAGCAGAGATAAGAGTTCTATACTTTACTCAAATTTGTACATTTTAATACCAATAGACTACAATAAGTTTATAATACTTAAAGTATATATAAGTATATAATACTTAAAGCAACTACTAAGAGGCCATAAAAAGATATACAAACAAAACACCATAGATAAACTAAAATGGAATTTTAAAAGAAGTTTTAGTCATCCACAAGAAGGCAAAACAAAGAAACAAAACCACAGAGACAATGAAAAATGAAATAGCTCATTCCTAACACATCTACAATTAACATTAAATGAAAATAGTTTACATTCAGCAATTAAAGAGACTAACAGAGCAGACTACAAAATGGGCGTGGCGGTGCCGGCCTGTGACCCCACCCCTAGGAGACGAGCCGCACAGCAGCAAGTCGAAGCCCAGCCCAGGCAGTTTAGCAAATTAGCAAGATTCTGTCTCAAGAGAAAATGTAAAAAGAAAACGGTTGGGTCTGTAGCTCAGTGCAAAGGCCCTGTATTCATTCCCACACTGCACTACAACAAAATGCACACGATTAGTTGTTATTCTTTGAGCATCCTGAAGATAGTTGTTTTTAATCTTTCTATTACAGTGGTAGCAAACCTAGGGGATGTACGTTATTTGTTTTATTTTTTAAGATGAAAGGTGTTCGTGTATGAGTTGCTTTTTTTCTAAACTAAAACCTCAGTATTCAGATTTAATTGCAGTGTTGGCATTGTGATAAATAAGTGGGTTTTGGGGTTGCAATTTGGGCACTTGTCTGTAAAAGGTCTGCCATCACTGGTAGTAGATCTGTCGTCAGGTCTTTTTCAGGGCCAGTTTTCCCCCCTCAAATACATCTCCTGCTCCTTTGTGTACCTGTTTTATTTTATTTCAGTTTTTTAACCGGACGTGTGAATCTAATAATGTGGAACCCTAGAAATCTGCTTCTCCCTTTACTATGCCTTGCTTCTGTTCTTATTATTTTTGTTTTTTCTAGTTACTGTAG
This sequence comes from Petromus typicus, assembly GCA_004026965.1. Classification (NCBI taxonomy): domain Eukaryota; kingdom Metazoa; phylum Chordata; class Mammalia; order Rodentia; family Petromuridae; genus Petromus; species Petromus typicus. The sequence continues at coordinate 6,302 of PVIR01016453.1, read as the reverse complement.
CCCATCTTACCTGAGCACCTATCCCCTAAGCAAGGGTAGTGTCTGATTTCCCCTTTGCACGCAGCTGCCATGGTAAATTCTGGCAGGGCCCACCAGGAATTGCTGAAGCTGCCTTGCCTGGGATGACCAATAGGTGGCACCATATTCCAGGGAACTGTCTCAAGAATTCTGTGACTTTCTCTTCCACGTGGCCAGAATTTTGCAGAACACCTGTAAATAAAAATGAAAGGTGAATTGCAAGATACAAAAATCCATTTACTTTATTAGCTCCAGGCAAATTGTTTTCTAAAGCTATAGATTTCATGGAATTTTTTCAACTGTATTCCAACTAGATCTAGTGTTACCGTTGTTGCTAGTTATCACAGCTTGCCTAATTCAGAATAGCTATAATATCGAAATAGCAAAGCTTCCCTTCGAATTAGCAAAATAGCTAGCAAATAGCAAAATAGCTTCCTATTTCCTTTCGAAATAGCAAAATAGCTTCCTTCTAAGCCAGAGGGGCGAGAGGAAAAAGATTAAGGGGGGGGCCTGAAAAAAAATGAGAAATTGAAAAATGCTCAAGTGACCTAGAAGATATCTCATTTCCAGTTTTAACAACCTTTCTATCTAGCAAACACTATGAAAATATGATATATTGGGCTGATGATTTAGCTCAATGGTTCCAGCGCCTACTTTGCAAGCTCAAGGGCCTGGGTTCAATCCCTAGTAACCACATATGACAATGCCGGGCATGGTGACTCACACTCACCAGCAATTAGTATCACTTATCACAGTGCTTGGCATGGTACTGCATGATTACATGCTCACGCCTATAATCCTAGGTCTCAGAAGGCAGAAACAGGAGGATTGTTGTGAGTTTGACACTAGCCTGGGCTACACAGGGAATTCAGGGCCAGACTGAACTACAAGGCAAGACCCTGTCTCATAAAAATGTGATATACTTTTACTATAATACTAAGCCTTTACCATATTATTAAGATAAATAAAAAAATAACAAGGACTTTTAAGCCAAGTAATTCAGTCATTCTTTATATAAGTAAATTCATATGTTAAAAAAAGATGATTTCAGGACACTGGTAATTCTGTTTAGATCAACATTCAGCACTCTTTTGCAATTTTCATACCTATAGGCTGATACTATAGGATCCTATAGGATCATCCTATAGGATGTTACTAGATGTAGTTGATTGTGCAGATTAATAAAATGATGGTAAAATTTTGGGCAATTTAGATTTTTTAAAAGATAAATAGTTATCTATTTGGTTTGATTAGATGCCATCATTAGAGAAAGACACCTGTTTGTGTATTTTCCTAATTTTATCTTATTCTGCCAGGTCATCATGCTCACCTACACAAACCGATAGTTAACAAGGTATTTGATTTTAAAGCTTTAAGAGGCCCTGGCATTCTATTTTAAGGCTTTTTATTTGAGTTCCTACTCTCCATGCAGTTTCCTAGGAAACTGAGAGCACTGTTGCTATTTAAACATAAAAATAAACTGACATGTCTAGTCAGTGTAATTTTGTCTTTAACAGCCAAAAGCAAAAAGTTTACTAAAGGCAATATTCAAAGTGAAGGCAAGGAAGTGAGATATGGCAGCATGAAAGAAATGAGAAAAAAATGAGCAAATTAATCAACCTAAACATTGTCACTAGTTTTTGTAGTTATTTGATGGCATTACAATTAGTAGTACTTACGCTGATACTGTAGCTGTATATACAACTCAATATTATAAACAGGAAAAATAAATCATGGATTACAAATAACTTACAAGGTTTTCAATTACATCAGAGAGAAACCACTGAGCTTAGAAATGTGTCAAGAGCAAGGAAGATTGGCACTGGAAGACGCGCCACCGCACAGCAGTGCTGAGGTCCACCGTGCAGCTCGGAGCTGTGAGCGCCCCACTGTCAGATCTTCCTCTGCCCACCCGAGTGCAGCAGTCAAAAGATGTGTTGCATGTTTGCCAGAGTGACAATGAGTGATGATACTGCCTTGGTTTTCCAGGAAAGCAATCAAATGAAACCTACCAGATAAAGAACTAAATGGAATAAAAGCTATCTTCTGAGGATAATTTCTCCTCCCCCCAAAAGTATTTTTAACTTCAAAAAGACATTAATGTATGCTCTAAATGTTTTGCTAGGTCCCAGGAGTGTGAACATGAATAAATCAAGAGGAGCAAATCATCACAGAGCATTTCCTAGCTGGAGAAGGTTTCACAAGAAAAGTAACACATAGGCTTGAAAGAGGTGGAGAATTTCAGCCAAAAGCCAGAACGTTATTAGAGAAAGAGGCAGCGCAGGGGCTGGGGAGGTGGATACGGCAGGATGAGAGAAACGGCTCAACTGCTGTGCTAAGAACACACAGAGTCACTGGCTGGAGGCTAGAAGGAGACAGATGGGGCAGCGTGCAAGAGTGCTCACCTGGAATTCTGTGCACACTACAGGCAGCAAAGTTCATAGCACCATCATGGTCAGGTTCATTTGAGGGCTCCGGCAGTAATTGGAAGGATCCATCAGGATAAGAAGACAGGTAAGAGGCAAGGAGACCGATTTAAAACTGATGACATGGAAGATAATAAAGGCCGGTACGGAAACAGCAGGAGGAAATAGACACACGGAGCGATTTTACAGGAGGTCTTCAGTGAGGCCCAGCGTTGAACAAGACCCAGGCATTCCTGGTTCTTCCACTGACCCTGAATTTTCCACTTCGACACGACAGTGCAGCAAAAAGGCTAGTTAAGAAAGTCAGTTACTCTGTTATAATAGCTCCGTAATGATAACATTCACGGCTGAGAAGACCAAGCATGGAGGAAGGTGGTCGAGCTGGGTTTGGCTGCACGATGGTGCTGACGCGCTGGTGAACCGAGGAGAATTGAAAGTCACACAGGCTGAAACTGAAGCTTGGAGCACGGCGGAGCCATTAGGGATGGAGACGTGGATTTGGGGTCATTTATATAAAAGTGAAAAGATGAAATTACTCCTCCAGGGAAGAAACAAACAAAAAGAATATGAGCTTAGCAGATGCCTAGCTAAATGAAAAAGGCAGTGAAATGGAGTTAGTTGTAAGACAAAGGTATGGATGGAATGATAGAGAAAAAATTCCTTAGAAACTAAAAAGGACTGTCAACAGTGAAAAATGCTAAAGTTCAGGAAGGACAAATGTTGAGATGTCATTGGGTTCAAAAGTTCAAATTTAATGGAATGAAAATAAAGAATAGAGGGCTGATGATTTAGCTCAGTGGTTCCGGCATCTGCCTGGAAAGTGCAAGGTCCTGAGTTCAATCCCTGGTAACCACATACCACAGTGCCAGGCATGATGACTCACACCGGTAATCCCAGCACTCAGGAGGCAAAGTCAGGAGGATTGCTGTGAGTTTGAGGCTGGCCTGGGCTACAGAGTGAGTTCAGGGCCAGCCTGCACTACAAAGTGAGACTCTGTCTCAAAAAAAAAAAAAAAAAAAAAATCTGTATTCTATCTAGTTGAGAGGTAAATAAGAGATAAGTAAGCTGCTTCTTGCAGTTCTACAATTTCCAAATACTTAACCTTAGTGTAAAAATAAATAATAGTGTGAAAGCATTCAATGTATGCACTTTCAAAAGACTTGGGAATGCGCTGCACATTTACAGTGTGCAAAAATGTGGTAATTTTAGCTCCTAAAAAGATAAGCATCATCTATCTAAAAAATATCACTTTCTAAAAGCTCATTTTCCTAACAGCAATCCCCAAAATATATTCAGTCTTGAATGTTTGTTTTTTTTTACTGAATTTAAAGCATAAGCACAAATAGCAACAAGAGTAATAATCCAGCGCCCAGTGTGAAGTACATTTAGAATTTGTAAATCAAAGGATAAAAACGAAGACACTCAGGAGAATCAAAGAAAATGGTATTTCATTTTGAATCTGTATTTCTGGACTGTTAAACAGAACTCTTACATTAACTTAACGCTAGTGTTTTTAAATTCATTTCCTAAAATATCAAACAAGTTACTGCTTCTGGTTTGACCTTAGAGCTAACACTGTTCACATTAAGTTGAACTCCAGTTCAAACCAGGGTCGACGCTCTTGGTAACCCCTCACAAGAGAGCAGCTAAGCAGTTCCCAGGAAACTGTGTCTTCTTATAAGAAGCCTCAACAAAATGAAAGTATTCCTATTCTGATCAGACCTTACTGGAGGAAGAAAAACCCAAATGTCAGCATCTTGCTGCCATCATTTCTAATTTCCCTTTTCAAAGGGCAGTTTGGATAGAATCTGTCAAAACAACCTCTTAGACTTGGCAACTTACCAGTAAGACATGAAATTCAGAAACCACAAACCCAGGAAACTAAATCTCTCTTTTCTGTGCTCAGTGGCTCGGCTCCCCACTAATAGGTGAAACCCACGAACATCCTCCCGCCACCAAGCCCAGCACCTCTCCTCACGTGAGGAGAACACAGAACAGCTGAAGAGTTCCCTGCCTACCTGAGCTCCCCAGCCTATGACTTACAGGTTCTGGGTTTTCCTTAGTAAACTCATAATGCTCTGAGGTAAGAAAGATAAAAGTTTTTGTAGTTCAACTAGTTTGTTGAAGTCCCTTCGCAAGGCCTCGCTTAGCCGTTAGAGAACTCCCACCGATTCTAAGGTCTGTAAAGTAGAAAACCAGTTTGGTCAGCTTAGGTGCTTCCGCACCTAATACAATCCCTGGTATATGTAGATATCTGGACATAATTATTTAACGAATGGTCCAAATCCATATCTGTCTGAGCCTCCAGCCTACACTCTATCTGCCACATGATGATTTCCAAACTAACTGGCAGTAAGAATTATCTGGGATATCTCTCAAAAATACAAATTCCTGCCTCAGCCTCCAAGACAGCATGGATGATGGGTATATGTCACCATGCCCAGTTATAAACTCTTCTTTCAAAGGTAGTTTTCTCTAGGTATATCATCCTAGCATATTTGATTAAAACAAATCCTAGATTCACATTAAAAGTCTACATCTTATTAAAAAATTGTCTACCTGTATACCTGAATCTTTCAAATACTTACAGTCACCAGTGTTTAGCACTAAAACTGTACTCTAATATGTATCAATCAATTCATTCATCCAATATCCATACAATAGTAGGCAATACTACAAAGATAACAATAGAAGATAAAAGCCCTGGTCTTGTGGAATTTATAGCCTAAGAATTACACTGAGAAGTGGCATAAGGGATCAGATCTTGTATTTCATTTGAATCTCCACTTTTCTTCCCAATGTTCAGAGGTACTGATATTCCATAATATTTACTGAATGAGAAAATGATTCACTTCCTTGTACATCAGAAGTCATTTTTTCTGTCCTTTATTACTGAGTAAGAGGTCTATTGTCTGTTTGTTTTGAGATGGGGTCTCTCTATATATTAGCCCAGGCTGGCCTTGAACTCACTATGCAGTTCAGGTTGGCCTCGAATTCACACACTCCTTCAGCCTCAGCCCCATCTACTGCTGGGATTTAGAGGCCTGTGCCACCATATCCACATGGTAAGAGATTTTTAATGGGCTTATCTCACTTGTAAACCCATAACATAGGGCACTATGGGAAAATGCAGTAATTAAAGTAGATGGACTTTACTCAGTGAAAAGGCTTATTCACCAGTCATTAGTAATACCCAAGGCAGACATCATCTAACAGTTATCAAACCTATCACTAGAAAACAGAAGCAGTGGGGGCTGGAGATTTAACAATGAGGCTGGGGATTTAGCTCAGTGGTTCCAGCAGCTGCCTGCCAAGCACGAGGTTGGGCTCAGGAGGCAGAGGCAGGAGGATTGCTTTGAGTTCAAGAATGACATGGGCTATATAGTGAGTTCAGAGCCAGTCTGAACTATAAAGTGAGACTCTGTCTCAAAAAAGAAAAAAAAAGAAGCAATGGACCAGACATGTAGCTTGGTGGCACCATGCCTGCTTGGCAAGTACAAGGTCCAGAGTTCAATCCCCTGCCAACAAAACCAAACAAAAACACAATTAGGAGTACCTAAAGAAGAAAAAAGAAAAATTATATTTTCCTACGTTAAATCAATGATTTATGGGTCAAACATTTTCATATTAAAGTATGCCCCATGTGTACACGATGAGGGTGTGAGGAGTGATCTTTGAGGTACTGATACAATTCAGAATACTCAGTTAAATAAGCCACATAAGACTATAAGCAGTAATTAGTTGCAATCTCAAATCCTAGAAGTTAGCTCTGCACTTCAGTTTATATTTCTTGCAACTAAGTAATTGATTTATATTTTAAACACGTGCACCATCTAATAAGGAATGATAAGAATCTAA
>PVIR01016452.1:0-36309 GCA_004026965.1 Petromus typicus | reverse complement strand
CCTTGTGCTTGTGAGGCAGGTGTCAGAACTCTTGAGCTACATCCCCAGCCGAATAACCAGCTTTTAACATCTTCATTTCTACCATGAAATGAAAGTCAGAGCTGATCACACCAAAAGATTTTAACCATCACACGAAGAGGTACAGTGGTTTGCAGGAGCAATGCGGAAAAGCCAGCCCTCAGCACATGGACATAGGAGTTAGACCGTCATGCTGTGGTGCCACATTTGCCACCATCTTCAACTTGACCTCTGACCTGGCCACTGGCTCTTGGCTGGGTGCTGTCTTGGCCCCTACAGAGTAGGAGTGAATGCACAAGTTGGGTGACATGTATTTTGAGTTTTTATGTAAGTTGGAATCAATGATCAGATCTAGAAGTTATATAGTGGGGCTTTGGAGGTAGTTGAGACAGGGTCTCGCTTTGTAGTCCAGGCTGGCCTTGAACTCACTGTGTGGCCCAGGCTGGCCTTGAGCTCATGGCGATCCTCCTGCCTCTGTCTCCTGAGTGCTGGATTACAGGTGAGCTCTGCCACGCTGGGGTAAAAGGTGAGCATTTCTTCTGGGACAGAAGGCACTGTGCGTGCCGTGCCCTCTGTTTTCAGAGTGCTGCCTGTGAGTGTTGGGCGTTTCCATAGCAACAGAAGTCGGTGGCCATCACCACTTCCACTGCCTGGACAGCTTGGGAAGGGGCTGTGTCACTCTGTGGTCCGGCCACCATCCTGCTTCCTCCTGGGTGCGGCCTGGGGACGGCACCCGCCTGCTCCTGACACAGGTGACTCTTTCTGTCTCTGCTACACTGAGTCCCATTACACAAGGGGCTTCGCTTCTTGAAACTTTCAGATGTTAGAAATCGTAATTACGGCAGATTGCGAGGGCGCTGCCAGCTTGTCAGTCCTGCTCAGTTCTCTGGTCTGGAGGCCACTAAAGGCACCAGGCGACCGGAGCCTGGCCTGAGCCGGGGCCCTGGGCAGCCGTGCGGCTGTGAGCCTGGCCTGAGCAGCCCCCTGGGCCCTCCCAGTGTTTGGTAACGGGTGGCCCCATGTAGCCATCCTGAGGGCCCTACCCAGGGAGCAGCGGATGCTTCTCAATCAGCCCCAGGAGCCAGCTGAAGATGGCTCTGTGCCGTTTCCAAGACCCACAGCGGAAGTGGGCTCAGAGAGAGCTGGTGCCCAGCTGACCCCAAGCAGCCCTGAAGGAGGCCTGAAGGTCAGTGGGCCCAGACCCTGAGGCCTGGGCTCAGCCTGTGCCTCCCGGGTCCTCGCCCAGGTGAGGATAGGACGTAGACAGGGCTCCTGGGTCCAGACTTCAGCGGTCTGGAGCTGACCAAGGAGCCCTTCACCGCCCTCCCCGCCCACCAAGTGCCTGACTGTGGTAGCCAGAAGTCCATGGCCTGGCCTGTCCTCTCCTCTCCTGGCCTGCCAGAAAGCCGGCGCCCAGCCTTCTCAATAAGACCCTGTAGTGCACAGCTTCTACCAGCAGTGTGCCCACAGGCTGCTGGCATCGAGGTCTCCCTCTGCCCTCCTCTACTTCTTCCTTAGTCTTAGTTGTTGCTGCTTATTGTGAAGGTTGTCGTGTCTGAGGAAATGGCAGCCTTGGGCAGCAGCTGGCCAGTAACACTGACCCTGGAGCCGGTCTGAGGCCCAGCCCTAGAGTCTGCGCTTCTGACTAGTCCTCCAGGGAGACGGGTGCTCTGCTGGATGGCACTGCAGAGCCACATATTCCCACCCGCAGCCACAGCTCTGTCCCCTAACAGCCATGGACAGCACCCCACACACCACATCAGAAAGCTAGGGTGGTGGTGCATGCCTATAATCCCAGCACTCAGGAGGCTGAAGCAGGAGGATTGCTGTAACTGAATATGAGCCCAGCTTGAACTACACAGAGAATCTGATCTCAAAACAAACAAACACTCATCAGAGCGCTGGTGCTGTCTCATCCTTAGGTATTTCCGGCTGCCTCTCATCAGCCCCGGCAGCATGGGCTGAGTTGGAAGGCCTCGAGGTGCCCATGTGGGCTGTGCCAGGCAGCTGCAGGACCCAGCGGTGGTCAAGGACAGATGGCTGTTTGGCTCAGTCCCTGGGAGCATGGAGGCGATGGGTTGGCGGTCACAGAGCCCACCCAGAGCCCTGTGCAGGTCCGGCTTCCCCCAGCTCGCACCCAGCGTCCATTGCCCCTCTCCTGCCTCCCAGCTCCACACTGGCTTTGCGGGTCACTGTTGCCCATGTGTGGGGAGTCCAGGGGGTGGCAGGGTACTTGCCAAGCCCAGAACCCGCCTGGCCCCAGCTTGCAGGCACCATAGCCTTGTGCCACACGCGGTGGAGGTACCCTGGGCTCCGCAGCCTCTGGAGGTACCAAGGAGCAGAGTGCTCTGGGGTCCTCAGCTGACTCAGGCCTGGTGTACAGTGGCTTGGCCACATGGTGCCCAGAGGCCTGCTGCCCCCAGCTAGGGCTGCACATCTGGAGCACAGGCCCCTTCTCCTACAGGAGAAGGAAACCTCCTACAGGAGAAGGTTTCCTTGCAGGAAACCTGTGCATGTCCCCAGTCCCTGCAGGTGTGGAGCTGAGCTCCAAGCCCTGGAGGCCCAGCCCCCGCCCCTGGACACCCCCCTCCCCCGGCTCCCTAGAGCAGTCGGCCCAGCACAGGGACACATCCTCTCCCAGTGCACCTGTGTCCCTGCAGACTGCATAGTTGCATCCTGCAAACCTCGCAACTGTCACAGGAGGCGCTGCTGAGCGAGCACCAGCCCTGCTGGCCCGGGTGGGATTCGTCCTGATGCCTCTGATCCCTGCAGGAAGCCGAAGGCCTGTCGGAGTGTCCGTTACCAGCGCATCCGTTACCAGTGCGCAGTGTGGCCGTGGAGCGGCACCGTCGTCCCTGCAACCAGCACGTGGACGACTCAGCCTCAGTTCCTCTCACAGTCCTTCCCCTCCCACCCCCTCCTCTTGGTTCTCTTCCCGTCGTCAAAGATGCATCTTCCTGTCTCTTGTTATCTCCTGTTCAGCTCTTTACACATTGGGTTTCTCATGTGAGAGAAACGATGTGATACTTCAGCCCCTGTGAGTGATTTACCTCATTAGCACACAGTCCTGAGGTGCATCCATTTCCTACAAATGACTCCGTTGACAACTGAGTAGACTTCCTTGAAGGCAGGCTCCCGAGTGGTGGCCATTTCAGTTCTTTTTTTTTTTTTTTTAAGGTTTTTTTTTTTTTTTTTTTTGAGACAGGGTCTCGCTTTGTAGTTCAGGCTGACCCTGAGCTCAGCCTCAAACTCATCACAGCAATCCTCCTGCCTCTGCCTCCCGAGTGCTGGGATTACAGGCGTGAGCCACCATGCCCGGCACTGTGGTATGTGGTACTGGTTGCTGCTGGGCGTGAGTCTCCACACCCAGTATAGGTATGTGGTTACCGGGGATCGAACCCGGGTCCTTGCGCTTGCAAGACAGGCGCCAGAACCATTGAGCTAAATCCCCAGCCCGGCCATTTTAGTTCTAAGGAAGTATGGGTCCTTGGGGCTTCATCTTTTTTTTTTTTTTTTTTTTTTTTGAGAGAGAGAATCTTACTATGTAGCTCAGGCTACACACCCCACAGGACAGCAGGAGCATTCATCAGACGGACACACATGGGCTTAGGTTGCTGAAGGAGCCACAGCAGCAGGATGTGGCACCTGGTGAGTCCACCCTGTGAGAGGCCAGCTGTGGACCAGAGCTTAGAGATCAGTTGTAGGACAGTGCACCTCTGGGTGGGGGCAGGCTGACCTTGAACTCACTCCATAGCCCAGGCTGGCCTCAAACTCATGACGATCCTTCTGCCTCAGCCTCCCAAGGACACTTGGCCCCTGGACCCAAGGACCGGCCTGGGCTGCCACCTGATGCAGAGGCACCTGAGCTCTGTACCTTGTGTTCAGTTCACACCTGACCTTGTCTGGCCATGTTTCTGGTGACATCGCCATGTCACGTTCTGGTCGTTGTCCCTTGGACCCTGCTTCTTCGTCTGGGTAGGATGAGCCACACTATCAAACCTCTGTGCCTTTCCTGGCGGGTGTGTCAGGCCAGGGCCCAGTCCGGGCTCCCTAGGGTGGAGCTGTGCCCACCGAGGCGGGTGTGGGGTGTGTGTGGCTTTCCTGTGGGTGTGGCTGTGGGCTGTTGTCAGGCGACTCCAGGAGCAGGAGCCTCATTGGTCACCACATCGTCTCAGAGCACTCGGTCGCTCTGCGAGTCAGGCCAGAGGCGCAGCTGTGTCTGGCAGGGCTTCCGCACAGCTGGCCTTCCTCATCCCTGTGGGGGGGGGGGCGCGTGGCCCTGGTGGAGTTGCCTGCTGGTGACTCTGAAGGACTGTAGGCTAGAGCGGGCTTCCTCCTCGTGGACCCAGGGTCGGCCCCGTGCGGCCATGCATGAGGTTTCCGTGGTTGGCCTTTCTGTGCTGCTGTCCTGAGCTCGCCAGTGCTGGCAGAGTGCAGCTTCTTGCCAGTGCAGCGCCTGGTGCCCATCCCCACCGGCTGTCACCTGGGCTGCTTCCGGCTCCAGCAGGTTACGCAGCCCCCAGACACCTGCCCACCTGGCAGCTTGCTGCCCACCAGGCACGAATATCACCTGCACACTCCAGCATACAGGCTACACCACAGGGCCAGGAAGGCTGGGGCTCTTCTAGGATTTTGCCAGCTGCACTTCCTCCCTCTGCCCCCAGTGGTCCCTCCAGCCCACCCAGCCAGCTACAGAGCTGAGGCTGCCGTCCCAGCTCTGCCTGGTCGCAGAGACCAGAGCTCCCCACAGCTCCTGTTTGGTTAACACTTACTCCTGTCACGCTCTTTGTCTGGTGACGTTGCTTAGTCACACGGTGGTCACTGTCCCTTGGACTCTGCTGGCCCACAGCTCTCAACAGCGTCTCTGAGTCGGGTGAGCCGTGTCCCTTCCACTCCTAGGGCCGAGCCACGCGGTGTGAACTTAGTCACTGCGCCCATACTGGGACGCGGGTGAGACCAGTGTGTCTCCTCCAGCTGGGGGTCTTTTGCAGGCCCATGAGGCCCTTTCTGGGGTGAAACTGGTCTAGAAAGCTGCAGACCTGAGTCACGGCCAGGTGGAACCTGGGCTCTGCTGCTGAGCAGGTCCACCCCTCACCGTAACGTTTCATGCTGCTAACCAGACACACATGGGCTCAGGTTGCTGAAGAAGCCATAGCAGCGGGACATGGCACCTGGCGAGTCCACCCTGTGAGAGGCCAGCTGCGGACCAGAGCTTAGAGATCGGTTGTAGGACAGCGCACCTCTGGGTGGGGGCAGGTGTCCGCTGTGCTCCTGGGCTGGCCCAGCTTCTCTCCTTCGTGTCTCACACGCAGTGGGAATAAGCACAGAATTTATAAAATGTGAGATAGTATGATCGGCGAGTCAGGCACTCTCAGGAAGAACCTGGCACCTGGGACGCCCAAGAGCTGGGAGAGCACAGCTGCCATTTCCCTGGGAGGACTGGCTGCTGTCTGCTGAGGAAATAGGAGGAGGCCATTTGCTTTGGTCAAAGGAAAACGATTTCAAGCCGCTGGGGTTGGTGCACTCAGGAGGCAGGGGCAGGAGGATTGCCGCAAGTTCAAGGTCAGCCTGGGCTACATAGTGAGATCCCGTCTCAAAAAAAAAAATAGGAAAAGAATTTCTTCGGAGTTAGCTCTGGGAGGTGAAGGGCCCGTTGGCCTCAGGTCAGCATCTGACCTGTCGGGTGTGTTGGGGTCTCTCATTTGATGAACGGTATGGAGGAAACCCTCCATATGGAGACAGCAGACAGTGCGGGCTGGACCTCCTGGAGCCAGGGCCTGCAGTTCTGTCCATTCCTCTGAGCTGAGGAGAGGTGCAGAGCCGGGCTGGAGGCTGTTACGGAGCACGTTGAGAGGCCCTTGAATGAGGGCACCATGACTTTGCCGTGGTTAGCCTGGTGACGGCTGAGTGACTGGTGGACGGCCGGGTTGCCTGTCCAGCATGGCTGTGCTGGGCGTGGGACAGACTCACACCCAGAGCAGGCTGCCACAGGACAGCGGGAGCATTCCTCAGACACCGCCTTTGAACGAGGCAGGCTCAAATTTAGGAGTCCTGCCTGAGTGTGATGGTGCCACTTGTGATCCCAGCGCTGTGGGATGGGGTTGAGGCAGGAGGATCAGAAGTTCTGGCCCAGCCTGGACTTTATAAGACACTGTCTCGGTATAATGAATAAGTAAATAATTCAATCAATAAATAATGGGTTGGGGACGCACCTCAGTGCAAAGGCCTTGGGTCCATCCTCTGTCCTGAAAAAGTAAGCAGTGTATGAAGTTTCTCTGGAGTTCTCCACATCTTGCTTTCAGACCTCCTTGGGCCACAGGTGCCGGAAGCCCTGGACAGTGAAGCCTGGGTGGGCTCTGTGCTCTAGTTTCTCCCAGGCCCCCTTCCTCACAACCCCGCGACTCCCAGGAGCCTGTGACTCCTCGTCTGTTTCTGAAATGCTGAGCAGGACTTGTGTCGTGAGCCTGCCCAGGCGAGCGCAGCTAGACCATCCCTAACGAGACGTCTGGTCTTTTGCAGGCGGAGGCCCGGCTTGCAGCGAAGCGAGCAGCTCGTGCTGAGGCCCGCGAGATCCGAATGAAGGAGCTGGAGCGGCAGCAGAAGGAGGTAACCCGGGGTCAGGCGGCTTCCCGTGCACAGGCAGCTGTCCTGGTCGTGCTGCCTGGTGGGAATGTGCCTTGGAGTGGCTGAGCCTGAGGCCAGGCCAGGGTGCACGTGGCGAGGGTGCTAGGCATGTCTGACCCCGAGGGTAATGGGAGACTTTGCCAGGCCTGCTTTCCAGCTACAGGAGCACAAGGAGCTGGACCTGCCAGCCAGGGTCCAGTCAGACCCTCTGAATTAGAGAGTCAGAGCGAGAGCAGAGGTCAGACAACTTTTTGTCTGAAGGGACTAACTTGCTGGGTTAGACAATTCCGCAAAGGTGTCTCCAAGTTGGACATGGCCGGAGAGAGTGAGCAGCCCGGAGAACTTGCCCTGGGAAAGGGGCAGGAACTGCTCGGGCACCTGGTCCTGCACCTTCTGCCACCACACAGCGTTCAGGGCGCCTGGAGTCACTTCTGAAGGCTTCAGGCTCTGGAGCTCACTCGTGTGTCAGAAGCCAGCAAGTTGGGGGCCCCCTCGGTTTTCGGTGCTCACCCAGGGGCTCAGGCACCACCTCTGGCCCCTCCACAAGAGCCTTCTGGTTGAGGTCTGAGAGTTCTGTGCCGGGCAGAGGAGCCTGGCCCTCCGGGCTGCTTTCTGCACACAGCTTCTCCTCTGCTCACCTTTGGGAGCTAAGGGCAGTGACTAATGGCAGTGTTTCTTATGTAACACATTTTTAAAGAAGTTCTTTCTTCACTTATGGGTAGAACTGATTCACACAGACACCCACAGAGTCCCTTGCAGAAAGCTCTTGGTGAAAGTTAGGGCTAAAGGCCGGCACCTGGTCTGGGAATCAGCGACGTCACCTGGTCCCTTTCTGGGTGGCGGGACTTTGCCTTGAGACCAGATACCTCCCTGGTGCCAGACTCGAGGCTGCATCCGCCAGACCTAAAACAGATGCCTCCGTTAGCAGGCACTGCACAGAAAAGGGGCATCCTGAGTCCGGGGTGTCTGTGTGTCACAGCCTGAGTATATCCACACCCTGCCTCACTGTCTTCTCTGGGCCTGGCTATTCTTAGAGCAGGGCAGATAGTTTGAGCTGTACCACCTGATAGCCCGGGCACTGGCATTTTAAGTTGTTGATGAAGGGGAAATGAATATGCTTTGGAAGAGCAGCGCTGGCCTGTGGGTGAGTGTTTGGGTGTGAGAATTGAGCAGTGCAGTCCTCATTTGCACTGACACATGGGTGCCATGCTGGAACCCTGGGGTGCTCCGAGGACACCCAGGGGGTGGAGGAAGGCAGCGGCCAGCTAGTGGCTGAGGTTGGCATCCCCCCAGGGCGAGCATGTGGAGAGTGGTATGGGGCGCAGGCTGTAGGCAGAGAGCTGCAGCTGTGTTTCCAGACCCTGCCCTGCTGCGGGGTGCCAGGCCGGGAGCTGGGTTGTCTCAAAGGCTGCACACTCACTTTGCTTGAACTTATTCGAGGTGAATGAAATGCAGGTGTCTGCACAAAGCCCCAGCGGGCCTTGACCTCCTCAGGAAGCTCAGTGCCCCTCTCTGTCCCCCTGTGGCCAGGAGCCGTGTGTTAGGCTCTCGGGTTGAGTGTCCCGAGTGCGCCGGGAGACACCTGGTTTGTGCTCAGAACCTTTGGCACTACCCTGAATGACACATGCTTTATGTGTGAGTGCACGTGGGTAGGTACCTCAGTCTTACCAAGTGATCCCTGCAAAATCGGAAGAAAGGCAGATGCTATAACTGTAGGCAAGGACAAGGTCTTTCCCAGGATTCTAGTTACACCCTCACACCCCTTGGTCTTCCTGGAATTCTGTGTATATTTGCCTGAATCAGCACCGAAGCCTCTTTCTCAGCCAGCATGGTGCTGCATGCCTGTGATCTCAGTACTTGGGAAGCTGAGGCAGGAGGATTGTTTCAAGTTGGAGGCCAGCCTGGGCTGTGTACAGTGAGTTCAAGGCCAGGCTAAACTACATATTGAGGCCCTGTGTGTAACAAAAAAAGCTTTCTTCACTGCTTGGGAATTTTACCAGTTGGCTTTCCAATTAAATTTCTACGCTTTTTGGTTAAACTTTATTACTGTGAAGAGGAAATTTCAGTTACAGGTAAGGAAGTACTCGATTACATACGCTCGGTGTTGCAGTAACAGCGAGTCTGGTAGACTGATGTCGACATGACCGTGTTTCACTGTTGTGTCTAAAACAGAGGAAAATGAGCGAGGAATGGCAGATTCTTTCAATAGGACTTCAACCATTTTGGTTAAATTTTTTATCAGCTCTCATTTTTTCCCCTTAGACGGCTGTTAATTCATTTCTGATATTCCTGCTACTTTAATCCGATTTCTGTTTCTTTCCCTTTTCTTGTGTCCCTCTGTAGATCTATCAGGTCCAAAAGGTAGGCTCTTCTTTCTCTGCTCTCTAAGCTGCATGACTTGATTCTCTCTCCCCCACCACAGCCCGGTCACCTTTCTGAAGTCAAGCCCCGCACAGAAGGCGCGCTCGTTTCTCCCGGTTTGTCTCTCTCTCGGTTGTGTGTCTGAGAAGGCTGCGGTCCCCATGCCCGCCCACAGAGAGCAAGAGTCACGCTTTTGTGTGACCTTCATCCCCATTTTCCTCATCATATCAGAAAATAGTCTGTGCAAAAACCTCAAAAGACAAAAATCACATTTTAGAATTGGAGGAACCTTTTCAAATCACATTTGGAATGAAAAGCATCTTTCTAGTGGCTTTATTAGAAAGCCCCAAATTCTGATGGGTTAGAGATTATTAGATACTGATTTTAAAAGCTGGTGAAAAAGAAGATAAGACATGATAACAAATCCAGCAGCATCGGGTACCCCTGCCCTCCACAGCCAGCACTCGGAGTGATGTGGACACCGTATCTCCCCAGCAGGGGCTCTGCTCATGTGAACAGGTCAGGGCAAAGTTTCAGAGACGAGCAGGTCGGGATTTGAGGCTCTGCAATAATGAAACAGGGAGAAACAGCTCCCTGAGGATTTAAGAAGTGGAGTACAGGAGCCTGTCCCATATACAAGTTTGGTTGTTACCATAATGGATTTCTATATGAATTTACTCAGCTTCTAAGTAAAGAGCAACTTTAATTTTCTCTCAGAGCAACTCAGAACAGTCAGAATATGTCCTAGGCTTCAGTCTTAGGCGTCAGGGTGGCAGGCCCCTGAGGCTTGGTCCACAGTGAGTGGGTCCCTGTTCTCGCCTGCTTCAGAATCAGCCCATCCTGCCCTCTGCCTGCTGGGTCCCATCCTGCTGGGATAGTGACACGGGGTCGGCATGCACTGTTGTTCCCAAGGCCCAAATGCTGAACAGGTCCTGAGTCCCAGCCATCCCAAGTCCAGGGAGGGCTGGTGAGGCTCGAGGCCTGTCCCCACAACACAGGGCATTGCTGCTGCACACTCAGAAGACCCGGAGCTGGTCACTGCCAGTGGCATCCAGTCCTGTCCTATTCCACATCCCTATTGAGTTTCTTGAGTGTGGCACGGGGACGGTCGTAAGGCCCTGGTTAGGGTGTGAACTCACATGGCCCAGCCCGAAGCTACAGCAACCCTGAGAGTGACCCTGATCACCGCCCTCCGCAGCAGGAAGGGGGCTGGCAGCCTTCCCCATCCACCCCAAGGGCATGGGCTGGTGCCCCTGCACTGGCCTGACTCCTGCTTCACTGCATGATGCGCTAACCAAGCTCACGTTTGCACCCTGGGTGAGCCACTAGGGCTGCCCGCTCACCTGCAGCCACACTCCATGGTGCTGCTGTCCCCAGGGGCCCTCCCCACAGGGCGACTCAGGTGGGATTCTGGCGGGAATGGGCTGGAGTCAGAGCCACCCCTGAAGGTGGGAGGTTTGGAGGGCATGTGGCGCTTCATATAAGTATAGAACAGGGCAGAAGGAAATCCAGAGCAACAGCAAAACTGGTAATATGCTTCTTTAGGAGTTCAATGAGTTACGAATTTATATAGATCTTCCGTTTATTAAAATATTTTTCTGTCTGCTATAATTTAAAAAGAGATTAAGCTAAAAGAGGAGGACATTGTATTTTGCACATGAAATTCTGGAAGTTGGCGGAAGGGTAGAACTGACACTAAGCAAAGTGACCCTAAGCTGATGCACTGAGACTGCCTTTGACGCGTGACTCAGTGAGGGGCTTGCTCTCCATTTCCTTCCCAGATTCATAATCTAAGGAAATAACTTTCCACAGAAGAGAGGGCTCCTGGCTTTGGTATTAGTTTGGTACTTGGCTTTTAGAAGCATTGTTTAGGTTCCCACCCCCTCAAATTTCTTCTGAATTTTCTACCTACTGCCATCTCTCAGAAAAGATGCCGCCGAGAGCCACATGTTTAAACCTGACCACCTTCCAAAGCGAAACTCACCCCAGCCTCATTGCAACACATTTCAATAATTGCAAACTGTCTCAGAAATGACCCTGCAGCTCTAGCCAGTGTTTCCTTCTCACGGAAGGCTGTACTGCATGAAGACACAAGTCTGTGACACAGAGGACTGCTTAACTGTGTCTTCATCTTTCTATTGGAAATCAGAGGAAAAGTAAGGAGAAAGACAAAGCCTTGATGTTTCCAGCTATGGCCACATCACACTGGACTGTGGGGTCCCTGGGCTTGGTGACTGTGCCGGCCACACCGGCCACTCCTTAATCTGACTTGCACCCCCTGGTCTGTATTAGCAAGTTGAAGACCCCCAGTATACCCCACTCCTCGAGCTCTGGGGCCTGCATTTGGCACAGGACCCTGGGGAATAGCACAGGGTGCCCCCTCTCCACTGGCTTCCTCCTCCTGATACGTAATATGGAATGGCTCTCACTTGTGCTTCTCCTGAGCAGTGTGACTCCCTTCTGACCTTTGCAGCAGGCCAGAGGGGCTCCAGGGGTTGGCCCAGGCTCGGGCACTCTGTGGGGCTCCCTTCAGCCTGCAGGGTGGGGCTGGGGGGGTCTCCCTGGGCACTGACCGCTTTGCCTGGCATGTGACCTTCATGGGGCAGCGTGGGGTGCTGGACGTGCATGTCAGAACAGTCTCTATGATCACCGTCTTACTTCCTGCCTAATTCTCTTCCCTTCTTTCTTAGAAATATTATGGGCTGGATACTAAATGGGGTGACATCGAGCAGTGGATGGTAGGCCTTAATACAATTTGAAGATTTAAAATGCTTTATAATTTAATTCATATGCAGTGTAATTTTGTGGATAGATTCCCTTTGCTTGATAATTTGATGCTGAGAGCTCTGTTTCCGGCTGGCCGCATCTGGCCCCCGAGGTTTACCTCACCCAGAGCAGCCTGCTTAGAACAGCCCAGCCGTGTGCCCTCTGCACTGATGCCGTGGACCAGAGGCTCGTGCAGCTCCCGCCACAGCCTCCCAACCCGCTGGGACAGCTGACTCCACTGGCTAGGGCTTCCCGGAGAGCTTCCTGAGCCATCACACCTGCCGCATTCTAGTTGGAGCCACAGGGTCCTTAGCTCCATTTCATTTCAGCTGCCCTGCCCCCTTCAGACTTTTATGCACCTGCAGCTGGCTCCCCTCACCCCATGCCCCAGGCTAGGCAGAGTCCCTTGCCTTCTCCAAAGGCATCATAGTGACCCCTCTGCCCACTTAGGCCCATAAGAGCAAGTTCACCTCAGTGGCCCGTCCTCCAGCCCCACAGGGAGCCCCTGGTGGAACTCTGGGGCCAGTCCTCGTGACCTCAGCTGCGTGCTCTCCTTAACTCGCCACCACTTCCCACCCTGGCTGCTAGACCCAGTGTCTTCATGATGCCCTCCCAGGTCCTGCCATCTGAGCCCCTGGCAGAGACATACCGCCCTGCCCAGTGTCCTTTAAGCAGGGAGAACCTCGGGCAATGCAGGTCCCGTGCTGCCGCCCCGTGGAAGACAGAGGCAGACTCATCCCACCCAGGTGGCGGCTGCTTTGGCTTCTACTCAGGAAGAGATTTGCTAATGCCAATAAGATGCCAACCCCTCTGCCTACTCGCAGACTTGGAAGTCAGCAGCTGTTACATGGATCTGCTCGGGGAGGTCAGGAAGATGAAAGCCGTAGCCCAGCATGGGGACCCCGCCCATCTGCTTCGTGCTCGGGACCAGCCCCTAGGAAGCTTCCCAGGGCTCTAGTTGAAACCTTTAAGTCAAAGCAAAGGAAACCGTGACCGACCGCACTTACCTAACGCTGCCCTGCTTTCCTGCTTGCCTCGGTAGGAGGACAGCGAGCGCTACTCACGCCGGTCCCGGAGGCTCCCGTCGGTTAGTACTGTGCTGTTCACACCTGGGCGTCTCGGCTGTGGCCCAGCCTACCCATGAGGGGCTGAAGTAGATACGCAGTAGTGCTGATAGTGCCGGTGTCAGAGTCCAAACAAAGACTATGACTGGCCTTCCTCATTTTAACCTAAACTTGGTAAGGTGTTTGGAAAGTGTGTGTGCTGTGGCCTTTGAGTGTCTTTGCTACTGAATACGCATGAGCCGTTCACATAGTGATGCGCCAGAGGGTCACAGGAAACCTGGCTAAGTGACCTGTGACAAACACCATCACTTGAAAAAGTTAGATTAATCTGTGTTATCCATAAACAGGCTGAGGCAGACACAGCCCATGCTGCTGAAGACCCGGGCTCGCCTGGGGTGCTGGCTCCACTGCCTCGGCCAGGCCCGGCCCCTTCCGATCTACCACGAGGCCTGGCCATCAGCTCACAGCTCTTCTTTCTCTCAATAGGCCTCGGACGAAGACGAGCGTCTGTCCGTGGGTAGCAGAGGCAGCCTGAGGGTCAGTACCAGGGCTGGGTTGGTACTTGGGGCTGGGTTGGTACCTGGGGTTGGATTTGTACTCAAGAGCTGGGTTGGTACCGGGAGTGGGTAGATACCGGGAACTGGGTCAGTACCTGGGGCTGGGCTGGCACTGAAAGCCGGCTTGGTACTGGGAGCTGAGTCAATCCTGGAAGCTGAGTTGGTACCCAGAGTTGGGTTGGTACCAAAAGCTAACTGAGTCAGTTCTGAGATATGGGTCTTCATGCACACCATGGAACCAAACCCACCTTCCCCTCGGGCCTCCGCCTTCCTCCCTAGTCCCTGGGGTCTGACAGCTGGTTTAAAACCCTGCTGCTGAGTCTTCTTGCTGTTGTACAGAGACTGTTAACCTGCACAGGTGCTTTGGCTGATATCCTTCCGAGAGTAGGGGACACTAATTTTTAGTATTTTTATATGTCACAAAACCACCACACCTTGATTACATTTGTCTTGGAATTGTCAGTGAGCAGATACATTCCCACCGTCAGCGAGTATGCATGCCCCTTACACACTTCCAAGAAAATGGCAGTCCTACCTGCCAGGCACAGTGGTACACATCTGTCACCCCAGCACCCAGGAGGCTGAGGCAGGAGGATCGAAGCGAGTTTGAGTCCAGCTTGTGTGACACAGTGAGTTCAAGTTCAACTTGAACTATGAAGTAAAATCTTATCTCCAAAACAAAATTAGAATCTCAGTTTACATAGCTGGAGGCAAACTATTACTTGGTGAGGATTCTTCATTCTCCAGTTGCTAAAGGCTACCTAGTAAAACGGGATTAGACCTGTGTCTCCCTCAGGACCTTCCTGTTACTAATGGTGTGAAGCCTCTTCATCGCTGTCAGTTTAATGGCTGTAATTATTTATATATACATCTATGTCAAGGTGTTTTCCTCAGACAGTCTACAAACTTTTATAATCATGCGTGCAAAGCTAATGTGGGCCCGGGGATGTAGTCAGTGACGCCATCCCTGCCTGGCCCAGAGCGAAGTCCTGAGTTCCTTCCCCAGTACCACAAAATCAGTTCATGTGCTCTGAGGGCTGAAGTAGGGGCTGTGCCGCTGGAGGCCTCACTCAGGGACCTGCCTCATGTGTGTCGCCTTCACTCGTTACCAGAGGGGAATCGTGACTCCCGCAGGCCAGGGCCAGGCTCGAGGCAGCCACTGCCTGTCACAGTTAGCCGCAGAGGCTGAGGGCTGCCATTGCTTCAGCCCAGGCAGTCACAGTGCCACTCCTGACCAGGTGCACTGGGTGTGCGTCGTACGTGCGACAATGCAGGGATCATTGTCCTCGAGCTGCTGAGCTGGCTGGTGGCCTCCCATCTCTGCAGCGTTGAAAGCAGCTGTGTCATGGTTTTGCGGGACAGTCACAGCTCCCATGGGGCAGAATCTAGGGCCACCGTGCTGTCTGGGCCTTTCTCCCATGGTGGCCTAGGCTTTGGGAGACAGCTGTGACCTCCTCAGAGTCCCTTTGACTTGGCCCACTGCAGAGGAAGAAAATGCCATGAATTCAGAGCTCAGTTTGCCAAGTCTGCACCAGGGCCCTGACGCCGCAGCGGGTGAGCAGGCGCAGAAGGTCAAGCCTTTGAAACCAGGTGAAGGGACAGGGGAGTGAGTGGGCAAGGACAGGACTGCCCACTGGACTTAGCGTCCTGGCCCCATTGGTGACATTGCCAAGAGAACTCCTGATGGAATGGTAAGAGCAAAACCTTATCCATGGGGCTGGGCATGGTGGCACACGCCTATAATTACAGCACTCAGGAGGCTGAGGCAGGAGGATTGTCTTGAGTTCAAAGCCAGCCTGGGCTACTTAGTGAGTTCAAGACTAACCTAAACTATGCAGTGAGAACCTGTCTCATAAAAGAAACAAAAACTGGAAAAACCCGTAAAGCTTGATTGATAGGCAGTCAAAAGAGAAAGACAGAAACAAATTCAGATCTGTCACAAGGTCTCATCTTCAGATCCAGCTCCTCCCGAAGTTGTGTGAAGAGCATGGTGATTTGAAGTTTCTCTGAGAAAAGCAGGTCCTTCCTAAGATTCTCAGAAGGTCCCCCCCAGCCCCCCTCCCCGAGCTAGAACAGTTGCAGTAGTGATGAGCACTTGAGGATGCTGGGCTTCATTTCACTTTCAAGCTCTTAGCCAGAAAAGCAAGTGAAATTCCTCTGCTGGGCACTGCTCCCTGCGAAGGAAGCCAGTGTCTTTACAGGCAGCACACTGGGCTAAAGTAAGGTCCTCTGGAGAGTCCATCGCCCAGGCTCTCCGATGGAGCCTTGACCTAAGAAGCAGCAGAGCTCGAGAGCTGGGATCCCAGAGAGGAGAGTCAGACCTCCTCGTTGCATTGTGGGTAGAACCAGCCCAGAGCGTGTAGAGGCTGCTCAGAGTCCTGCTCTTGGTGTCAGCGCTGGCCCTACTGCCGCTGGCCTGGGGGCTCTGCCCTCTCCCACACCCGATGTCTAGTGTCTGGTGTCTAACAAGGAAATTGATTTCATGGACATAGAATGTAAGACCACATCCTTAATCTCTCAGCTCCTAGACACGGGCCTTCTGCATCCAGTTGCCACTGTTAGCCCTAAAAAGGCCAGCGGGTAGGGGAGGTCCTATCCTTTCATCAGCATGGATGGTCCTGTGAGGAAATAAGATTTTAGTGTTCCTTATTTAAAAACTGACAGGGCCGGGGAGTTAGCTCAGTGGTTCCGGCGCCTGTCTCGCAAGTGCAAGGACCCGGGTTTGATTCGCCGGTAACCACATAACAGTACTGGGTGTGGAGACCCACACCCAGCAGCAACCAGTACCACATACCGCAGTGCCGGGCGTGGTGGCTCACGCCTGTCATCCCAGCACTCAGGAGGCAGAGGCAGGAGGATTGTGATGTGAGTTTGAGGCTGAGCTCGGGGCCAGCCTGAACCACAAAAGCGAGACCCTGTCTCAAAAAACCTAAAAAAAAAAAAAACAAAAAACTGACAGCAACATGTTTGTTAGTTTTCCTCTAATTTAATTGGCTGTGTCACGTAATAAAGGAAGAACTAAGGTTGCCCAAGCCGTTTCGTCTTACAAATGACAGCAGGCTCATCATGTACTCCTCTTTACAGTTTCTGGGTTTTATGGTCACTGTTGTTCTAGATAATTTTTTCTATAAATACATGTGAAACCCCAGAAGCCGTGAAACATGTATCCTGTGAGGATTTTAAAGACTTTTTGTTGTTTAGCTTTGATGTTCTGCTTAGCAGTCTAACATACTGTCGGCCTTCTCCTTCTGTCCTTTCTACCCCGGTTTCCTCTGTGCCAGTCCCAGCCCAGCCTGGAGCACGGGGGTCCCTACGGCTGGGTAAGACATTGAACGAAACCTTTTGTGTGGTTCTGACTGTGTGGTGTGACCAGTGACAGCCCGTGGTTTGCACTAACTAACCTTGTGGGTGCTGTCCCAGCAGCCTAGGACGGGCCAGGGTGTAGCGCGGTGCAGGAGCAGAGTTTGATCTGCAGGGTTTGATTTTCCACACCAGCCAAAAGCCCAATGCACCCTTGTCCATCTACCCACCTTCCCCTGGGGACAAGAAGGGACCATCTGACCCAGAGGGCAGGTCACCCTGTGGCCCGAGCCAGGCAGCAGTGCGGGGCTGCTGAGGCCTGCCCTTACGTGCCATGTCCAGGGCAGCAGCGGGCCATCCCGAGGTAAAATAGGTCATATAAGCTTTCATGGAACCTGCTCAGGCTGAGAAACCCGACGGCCTCTAGATTTCTTCTCACAGTGTAATGCAGTCATTTCACCTAGTAAAAACCTCATTGCTTCCTGAATTGTCACTTCAAATCAAATGTGCCCCATAGCTCCTCTGCTGGTAAAATGTCCTCCGAGAAAGACCAGCTGCTCAGACAACTAAAGAAGCTTCTGATTCCAACCTGAATTACTGCTCTGACCACTCTGAGAATTTCCATGTTTTAGGCTTTCAGAACACCTGTAAACTTACACTTAAAGGAAGAAAACTTTAGTCTCCCCGAAGCAGGGCTCAGGACATGGGTGACTCAGTCCTAGAGTGTCTGTTGTGCAGGACCCTCCCAGAGCATTCGGTCCTCACCCGTGCCCACATCTTTTTGAAATGATTTGGAAATTCTCGTTTCTGAATGTACTCTGATGATTAGGATGGTGATTGGCCTGGTGTGCACTCGCCCGCCCAACACCTTTGACCCACTAGTGTCTAGCCTGGCACAGGCAGAGCAGGCCACTGTGACACACCCTGGAAGTGCATTTCAGGAGGCTCTGTTGCTTCTCTGCAAATTTCCATGCGCACCCGCGGACGAGAGCAGTTCTGTGACACTGTGGCTAGTGATTCTCCGGTTCTTTAGGGAATTAAGAGTGCTACCAGCCTGTTCTTCACCTGTCACCGCCTAACAGACCTGTTGAAGGGTCAGTCTGGCCGGGGTGAATGCAGCAGGTGCTATCAATGACTGCAAGCACCTTCCCCGTGCTGCCCCCAGATCTTTGGATTAGCCTCGATTCTTGGTTTCCCGTCTCTAACACCTCCGCACGCGCCTTGCTGTGCAGCTCCCACACAGAGCGGAGATCTAACAGTCTGACGTGCAGAGCTGGGTCCGGCGGCTGGCCAGGGCTCGCAGCTCCCGCAGCTGCATGGGGCCCATGAGCTTCCACGGGTCATGAGTTTCCGGGCTTCTCTAACCTGGTCCTCCCCCAGAGCATGCTGCCTGATGAATGTTCTCTTTGGTCGCCATCTCCAGGCGCACTGCTACCTTACTGCGTGTGTCATAGTGCATGCCCCTGGGTTCCCCTCACAGAGTGACCGTGATGGGGCCAAGTACACAAACACATGTACCCTGTGTGGCTGCACAGAGGGGGACTTGAGGAAAAAGTTCCATAGAGCAGAGCTAGGCGAACCTCTAACACCTGATGTCCAAAGATGTCAAGATGCTGTCTACGGCTTTTAATCCGGTTGCCATGACAGCTAATTATTAACTCCCTGACCCTGTTTCTGCCCTGGAAAGAGTCCCACCCATCATCAGTGCACCAGTAAAAGCAGCATCCGGGAGGCAGATGGCGTTCGGCAAGGTCAGAGTGCCGTTTGGGGGCGCTGTCAGCCAGGCCCCTGTGTGCCATTGCCTAGGCTGGATGGGCCTGCAGAGGACGCTTTTCCCTCTGGAAGAGACAGGGTGGCACAGGAGAGGGTGGGCTCACTTGCTGGCTTCACCAGCCTGTCTCCCGCAGGGACCCTGCGAGCCAGAGGAGGCCCCCAGGCAGGGAGGGCCCAGTGGGTGTGTGGGGTACATTTTCCTTCCTCATTCAGTGTAAAGACTGCTGGAGTTATTTCATGTCATGCCTGTAGCACTGTGTTCACTTCTTCCCCAGACTAGTTTTTCTCTTTTGTAGTTCTAGGGATTGAATCTAGGGCTTTGTGCGTGCTGAGTAACAGCTCACCTCTGAGTACTGTTTAAAGCCTCTGAAGCCCTGTTTTAAAAATTTAAAATTTTTGGGCCAGGGATTTAGCTCAGTGGTTCCAGCGTCTGCCTGGCAAGCTCAAGGTCCTGAGTTCTATCCCTGGTACCACATATCACAGTGCCGGGTGTGGCGGCTCACTCCTGTCAGCCCAGCACTTGGGAGGCAGAGGCAGGAGGAGCACTGTGAGTTTGAAGCCAGCCTGGGCTACATAGTGAGCTCAGGACCAGCTTGAACTACAGAGAGAGACCCTGTCTCCAAAAAAAAAAAAAATTTAAATTTTGAGACAGGACCTTACTAAATTGCATAGTCTGACTTCAGGACTTGCAGTCCTCTTGCCTCTGCCTCTGCTGTGGCTGGGATTACAGCTATGCACCACTCCACTTGGCTCTAAAAACTAGTTTCTAAAGATTTAGCAAGGGAGTGAGATGTAGATCTGCACCCTACAAGTCCTTAACATGAGTCTGCCTATCAAGCGATCTTGTAGAAGGTGCCAGTGGGTAAATGACTCGCCTGAGGCCAGGCTCAGAGCTTCCATTTGGATCCGGATCCCTGTTAGCAGACACGCCTTCCTCTTTCCTGGAGCTGGTTCCATCCCTGCTGCTGCACAGCTCTCACGGTGAGCAGCGGGTTCCAGAGAGGACCGGAGCGCGCGAGGAGCCAGCGCTGGCCTACGGCCTGGTCTGGAGACAGGCAAAGGGGACTGCAGACAGTAACCAACCCCAGCTCCTGCCTAGCTTCTGGAGGACCTGGGAGGAGGTCGCTAAGCCTTTCCTCCGGGTTCACTTCGAAAAGCAAAATAGGAAGGCAGGACGAATGAGAAAATTAATATGGAAGATGCTCCCCTTGACAGACACTTTTCCCATGTTGAATGTGATGTCTCCCATCCTCTCCCCTCTTTCCCTCCCTCCACGCTAGGATTGAACCCTGGGCCTTCACACTGAGTTACATTCCCGTCCCCCTTTTCATTAGTTATTTTGACACAAGATCTCGCTAAGTTGCCAGAGCTGGGCTTCACTTGGCAGAGGCCAGGATCACAGACCCACACCCCATACCTGGTTGAGCACAGCAGTTCCTGACACATTGAAAGAGACCAGCTCTGAACCTCCTGATGACTTCTTCCCAGGCTGTCATTATTCTCAGGTTTTGAGTTCTATCCCTGGTACCACATATCACAGTGCCGGCTGTGGCGGCTCACGCCTATCAGCCCATCACTCGGGAGGCCGAGGCTGGCCCCTGTGTGAGACCCCCTGACTTATCCTGAGCCATGGCCTGAGACATACTGTGCTCACACCCCAGGCCGATACCAGCCTTCTGAGCACTAGAATTTCCACAGCACTGGGCTGAGTTTTGCCCCACAGTTTTGACCTTAAAACCAAGAGAGACTTGTAGGTTACACAGCCGACCTGCTGCTGCTGTGTACTCAGGACATGTCAGGGTGGGGGCTTTGTACCTCCCCAAACTTTTCCTGCTGCTCACTCCAATCTTTCTTGCTGATTTGTGCCTGTGTCTTCATTTGCATACTGATGGGTTTTCTCTTTTCTTCATTGAAACAGGCAAATGGCTGTGATGGAGAGTTGTACGGATCACAGCCCCTGAGCAGAAGACCTGGCAGGGTCAGTACAGCCAGTGTGCATTTTGTAGGGTGTGCGTTCCGCTTGACAGCTTCTGAGAGTCGTTGCTAAATTTAGCTTCTTTTTATAAGAGGTCTTCTTGTCCTTGCACAGTGGTGTGAAAGATGTTTTCCAGCTGGCGGACATTCTCAGGATGACAGACATTCTAGGTGTTCTAAGGGTCCATGCGGCTAAGAATCTCTTAGGTTAGATGGCAAGTGGCCCTTTGGGTCTGTAACTGTGTGTATAATGTACAGGTAAGCTCAGCTCGTGTGCACACTCAAGTGTAACGTCTTTAGTTCTCCAGGCCTGTTGTTTGTAGCTTTACCTTTTATCTCAAGAGTCCCCCTCTGGAGCTACATGTTTCTGGAGAGCAGGGCTGGATTTGAAGTACAAGGATGGAATTTTCCCGCTAAGGGTGGGAGGCAGGAGTGGAGTGCCGCTCTGCAGAGGAGAGAACGGGCCGAGGTTTACCCGAGTGGCCGCCTGCGTGGGTGAGGGGTCGGCTAACCCGGGTAGCTCCCATCAGACCTCCTCCTGTGCCGCAGGTCTGTTTTAAAACCTTCCTGTCCTGTCATTCTTTTCTTTTGCTAATACGTTTTACCCTGTTTATTTTAACTGTGCTGTGCTAAAGATATTCTGTGGTCACTGAAATATACTCCTAGGCTTGGTTTGCATGGGTGCGCCGCACCCCACCCCACCTGGAGAAGGAGAGCTGCCAGCTGAGCTCTCAGAGCTGGTTGGACAGGTTGTGTGACCCTCCTCCTGCCCGGCCAGGGCTGCCAGGGCTGTGCAGGCTCATATTACATTTCCTCTGGGCCTCTACCCCAGCTGGAAGCCTCTTACCTGTCCCCCACTCGCACCTGCTGTCTCTGAGGTGCCACAGGGCCCAGGCACAGGACCAGAGCTCCACCGACCCCTGTGCTTACCTGTGCGGTTATGCAGCTGTGTGTACACACCTGTGTCACAGGTGACAGCTGCCGTGCTCTGGTGGCTTTGGCTACTCATTCACAGCTTTTCCCTTGACATAGTTTTCCTTTCCTGGGTCACAGAGTCACGTTGGGAGTGGAAGTTACGGAAGCTGTCTCATCCAGAGTGTGCCCAGGGTCATGCTCTCGGGGTTGTGCCCATGTGGAGTTGCCACACACGGAGGGCAGGATGACACCAGTCGATGTGTCATACATGTTTTTCTTTCTTCTTCTTTTTTTTAAGGTTTTTTGAGACAGGGTCTTGCTTTTTTGTGGTTCAGGCTGGCTCTAAGCTCAGCCTCAAACTCACATCACAGCAATCCTCCTGCCTCTGCCTCCCAAGTGCTGGGATTACAGGCGTGAGCCACCATTTCCGGCACTGTGGTATGTGGTGTGATTGCTGCTGGGTGTGAGTCTCCACACCCAGTATTGTATGTGGTTACTAGGGATCGAACCTGGGCCCTTGCACTTGCAAGACAGGCGCTGGAACCACTGAGCTAAATCCCCGGCCCGTCATACATGTTTTTCATCTTTGATTTTTACATTAAGACAGTAAAGGTGCACTTTACTATTTAGTTAAGATGTATGTGGCTAGGAATTTAGCGCAGTGGTTCCAGTGCTTGCCTGGCAAGTGCAAGGTCCTGAATTCAATCCTTGGTACCAAAAAAAATAAAAATTAAAAAATGTGTAGAATGCTTCTAGAAGTCCCAGACACAACAGGACCTGGCTGTGACACTGCTCACAGAGTGAAATTGGCAATAAAACTGATTGAATAAAAATCAGGACATGTATTGTCTGAAGACCAGCACGGCCTCTGAGTTGTACTGAGGACCGTCCTCGGACATGGAGATCCATGGGGGCGGGAGACACCTGCCGCATGTAGGACCACCTGTTTGTGGGAAGGGCCTGGGAGTCCTTCCTTCTGGGTTCTCCACAGCACCCTCTCGTGCCTCCATTTGTAATTCACACGGATCAATCCCATCCACATTTGTGGTTGGTGCCAACTTTCTCAGTGTGCGCCCAGTGCATGGTAAGGCCAGTGCCCTCCCACTGACAGGTCTTGTCAGGCAGCAGGGGAGCCACCCTCAAACTCCCCCTCCATCACTGGCACTTCGGGGCTAAGCCGCAGCCCTTGGGCATGCAGGCTAAGGAGGATGGGGAATTTTGCAGTCATTGGATTTGCAGTTATTTGAGGGTGTGCAGTAAGGAGGGTAGAGGCAAAAAGACTGGTGTGGGAGTGGAGAGGCCACACGGCTCACTGAGACAGGCGGACAGCTGTGCAGTGCAGCGGGGTGCTGCCCTTGCCCCTGCTGGCCCGTCTGCTTGGCGCTCCAGGATGCGAGTGTTGCTGGAGGTAGGGCTGCACCCTCGCTCGCAGATGGGCCAGTGATGCCGGAGGGGTCATTGCTGACAGCTGCCATTTTCCTTGGTGCTCAGAGCTCCGGCTACAGCGGGGACGGCAGATTCTCCACTTTGTCATCGTCCAGGGAGGAGAAGTTGGTTGGTTTGCATTTAATTCTTTCCATCCTCTGTTCAGAAATGACAGGTTGTGCTGCATGTGAGCATGGTGTGTTTGTGTGCGCAGCCCTCCCTTCTCTCCTGATCCCCATGTCCCAGTTTCCCTCGGCCGAGGCATGTGTGACCCCCCCCCACCCCGTCCTATGCTTGCCCACTGAGGGAGGGACTCTGTGGGCCGCGCTGCAGAGTATGTTGTTGTGTAGATGTTAAAGTTAGAAACAGTCAAAAAGAAAGTGTAAGTAGACTGCCTCAGCTCTCTCCTAGAGCTTGTTATGCCCACGCGTGGCAGTGTCCGGGCTGGGCTGGGCTGGATGAAATCGCGTCCCCTTCAGATGCACACAGCAGAGCTCACACTGGTCCTGAGTAGCCCATTGGCCAAGCTTGTTTGTCCCACCACATCTGCATGCCACAGGGGAGGCCAGGTCCCGACCCGCACAAGAGGCGGAATACACAGGAAGACTGGTCCTCACAGGTGCTGGGCTTCAAGGAGGAATGGGGAGTAGACACCCAGAGAGCTCTGAGATGGAGAGCTGGCAGACCCCAGGAGGCCCGCAGTGCCCTCTGTGCTCAGGATCCGACACCCACGCCCCTCAGAACCAGAGTGTGGGAAGACGTCACAAGTGCACAGCTCACCTCTCCTGTTGCCCGTGTGATCTTTGACCTCATTCTGGGATGTCTGGGCCGGCAGCCCAATCCTGTCTGCCACAGTAGTCTCTCTCCTTGCCCAGTCCATCTCCCTCCCGCCAAGGAGGCCCCAGGTGTGGCAGTCTCTCACCCCTTCAGCCCATTTGCCCAAATGCCCACCGCTGCCCCAGCCCACAAAGCCCCCTCCTGCAGGGGTGACCACAGGGGAGCTTTCAGCCCTCCTGGGGAGATTTTGCTGTTTTTCTAGAGAGCACTCAGCGTTAAGAAAACCAGTTCCTCCTGTTCCCACTGAGCTGAGAGGCTAACCCGGCACAGGAGGACAGAAGCCGGGCTGGGCCTGGAGTGCTGGGTCCAGCCTGTGTCAGCTGACCCCAGCTCATGAGACAGCCATACTCAGCTCCGAGGGTCCCTGTGAGGGCCCTGCATTCAGACAGAGCAGCTGGGATGCCCTCCTCCCACACCCGTGGTGGCGGTGTCCTGCTGGCAGCAGCAGAGGACCTGGATGTGCGGCTCCTCCGGCCACTTCTCAGTCTCAGCTCAGCTACAGCAGCCATGCCTGGCCCTGCACTCTGGCTGCTTCTCATGGCTATGACTCTGAGGCCCGCCTGTCCCCTGGGATGACAGGGAGTTCCCCGTCAGCCTCTCCGTGCAGGAGTGGGTCCCCAGTCTCTGCTGCACGTTGGAAGTTGCCCCATGCATGAGCACCCACCACCTCCTTGGAGCTGGGATGCAGCTTATCCGAGGCCCATGACATGGTGCCCTGGAAGGTGGCAGACACCTTCAGGTGCCTTCCCAGGGCTGCTGAACTCAGGGCACCCTTCCACAAGAGGTTAGTAGGGTACCAGCAAAGTGATGGCTCCCCTGAAAGGACCCTCGGATTTGTGTCAGTCACTTATCCAGGGAAGCGGTGAACTTGCGCAGCCGCAGTCCAGACCACTGGCCTCAGAACTGCTGCACTCAAGTCACCACACCTGTGACTCCTGAGTCCACTCTGGGTTAACATGCACCCATGGGCCAGACAGGAAAAGGGCTCCAGAGAAGAATTTTATTACATAAGGAGAGGAGGATATCCCTGCAGTTTCCTGGATTTGTTTTTCCTACCAAACTAAAAATTGCAACTCGGGTCACCAAGACCAAAATCTCTACTTAATTGCTAACAATTAAAATTAAATCTTAAGGCTGATGTAGAGACATGCTTATAAGCCCAGCACTGAAGAGGCCGAGGCAGGAGGATTGCCATAAATTCAAGGCCAGCCTGCACTACATAGTGAGACTCTGTCTTCAAAAAACATCTTTTTTGTTCTGTTAATAAATCCAAAAATCCTAACTTGGTCTCCTGAGGTTTTGCCCATTAAATGGCCTGACTAGTCGTGTCCCCAGCCGCCATAAGTGCTGAACAGAAAGCGAACTCTGAGTTTAGTGCCAGGACCTTTGAGAGGAGGGGGAGGTGTGAGCCTTTCTCCTCACCTGCCCTCCCACTTTCTCTGACCCCAGGGACTCCTGCTCTGACCCTGGGCACCTCAGTGGTGGCCTTGCTCCCAAAACATGGTCTGCCGAGAACGGACCCTGAGCCTGGGTCCTCCCTCCATCCCCGCCCTGTGTGATTCCCCCACTGGTAGTGTTGAGCAGCAACTTCAGCCTCTTCCGTGTGACATCCACAAAGTCCAGCGGGTGTTTGGCTCGGTGACCAGTTTGTTAAGAACTTTTCTCTATCTTAAAAAAATGCCTAAAGTAATTCAGGACCTAATATAGAAAAATAGACTTTCAGGAAAGGAGAGTTCTGCGCCTGTGTGTTTCAAGAACTCCATCCCAAAAAGGCGCTCCTTCCACTTCCACCAATTGTTCCCCACTTGGGGTTTTGGTTGTTTTGGGGAAAATGTTCTCTTTGGTAACTGTGTCCAGGAAGCAATCTGGAGCTGCCTGTATGGCCTGGCTCAGTGGAGAGCGGCCCTGGGTTATTCCTCTGGCTTCCTGACTTTCCTGTTCTCACAAGGCTTGTGTCCAGGTCAGGCCGGTGGACACAGCCAGCCCCCTGCAGGGTATCAGCGTCCATCCAAGTGCACAACGAAGCACGTTCTAGAGGTTAAATTGCCCCCTATCACCTGCACCCAGCAGTGCACTTTCCACTGTTCGTGTGCCTGGCCGTGGCCTGGACATGAGGCCTGGCTGTGTCCCAGTGTGCCCCTCCCCGGTGTCAGCATGTCAGTCTTCTGGGCCTGAATCCCCTTTCACAGGGTTGGGCTATGGCAGGGGCTGGCCCAGGCCTGCCGATCCTGCTCGGATGCCGCCTTGCCATGACTGGCAAGGGAGGAAAAGGCATGCTGTCCACATGGTGGCTTCTGTCCAGCCATCCTCTGTACCTGGCCTTGGCTGCAGCCCCCTCAGGAGGCTGAAGTCTGCAGCAGTTCCAGCCCCACCTGTAAATGCTATGATTTAAAAGAACTTAGCACAGTGGTGGCACACGTGCCACGCAGGCCTTTGTGTCATCAAGACTACTGAAGGGTCACCTTCACTGCCCAGTGCCCCCTCCCATTCCCTGCCCATCCTCTCTGGATGACTTCACAGTGTGCCGCATACAGCGTAACAGCTGGTGTGCTGAGCTGTGTGGGGAACTGTGGCAGGAGAGATTCCCTAGTCTTTCCACCCTGGGGAGGCCAAGTGCCGAGGCCCAGCGCCCTCTCCACCTCAGGTTCTGAGCCATGGGCTGCATGGCTGTTGGTGACCTTGCAGCCATTCTGACCCTCCCCATGCTTTCTTCCAGCACTGCTTGAAAAGAAATGACTAGAAAATAGAACTACTTCCAAGTTTACAGGTTTTAAAATTAAGGATCACCACCTCTCTCCATTGCTGGGCTCCCGGACCCGGTGCCTATCTTGGCTTTTCTCTGTGACTGCTGTGCAGTAGCCCTGTGGGACCCTGTTGCTGTTTGTCTAAACACCTGCGTTTGCTTCTGCCCTGCAGCCCTCCCATCTGCGAGGCATGACCCAGCCTGCAGGGAGTTACCGGGTGTGTGGCCCCTCTGCATGTCCTCTGTTGTACCCCCTCCCCGTCCTCTCCATGGAGCTCACAGGGCTGGTGGCGCTGTCAGCCCTCCCTAGCCAGGTCCAGGTTTCTCTCCCACGGCTGACGGGCATCACCGGCCTGGGTCCAGTAAGACTCCTGAAGGGTTGTTAGTCCAGTTGGACAAGGGCAGCACTTCACCTGCTGGCTCTGGGTGCCTTCGGACCTCGGGCAGATTCCAGCCCACGTTTCTGTGTTACTCTGGAAATTTCCAGTTGTACTACAGGACGTGGGCATTGCAGGAAGTGTAGCTAAGCATTCGGAGCAGCTGCACTACACAACACACTGCATTTCCACCCGATCGCACAAGTCCAGATAAGAGGTGTGAATGCCTTCGACACGCCCTCGAGGGGAAGAGGCTGTTCAGGCTCTATCCTACTGACCAGTCTGACACCGCCTCCGAGAGCTGCAGCTCCTGATTCTGTGATTAACCACGCAGTTTTCAGTCACCGAGTGTTCTGCCTTCTGCTTCAGCTGCCTTTATAGCTGCACATGTCACCATGAAAA
This sequence comes from Petromus typicus, assembly GCA_004026965.1. Lineage (NCBI taxonomy): Eukaryota > Metazoa > Chordata > Mammalia > Rodentia > Petromuridae > Petromus > Petromus typicus. The sequence goes on along the minus strand of PVIR01016452.1, from coordinate 9,173 downwards.
CTAACTAACGTGATTTGTATTTTATTCTAAAGTCACTGAATGCTGTGTTTTAAACTAACACTAGCAGGATTCCTCGATCAGCTCGGGATGCTGGCTCATCAGCTGGGTTACGCTTGGGCCTGATGAGTTAGTCCTCAGCATGGAGTGCTTTTCAGAACCCTCACCAGTGGGTGGGAGTTAGGCTGCACACCACCTGACAAGACCGGAACTTATGCTCATGCCTGGGTCTCAGGGAGAGTGGTGGAGGTGGCACGCAACCCCTGGCACACATCACCCTCCTTGGCACCATGCACACTTCCTGGGCCCTGGTGGGAGGAGGAAGGCGGCGTGCTGACCCTCTGTTTCGGTCACAGGCATCTGTGCTCCAGGACGGCAGTGTCAGCTGGGCTCGGCGGGGCAGCGCCTGTGGTTCCCTGCCTGTAAGATGCGTCTGTGTTTCCCACTAACCTTCCCACCCTGTGCCACCCGCTGCACAGCCCGGGGGCTCTCACATGGCGGTCCAGCGTGGGGACACGCGTCTCACCCCAGTTTGCCAGGAGGCTGGCGGTGTGGGTGGTGAGTCCTGCAGCAGTTGGCAGCTGGTTCAGCGTCCTCGCTCTTCGGTCACCACAGAGACCGTCCCTGGCCCGCTGACCTCACTCTCCCTTGAGCTCATTAACAGCACTAACCGGGATGGTCGCGAACTAATGAACGGGCAGCCTCACAGGTTGCTGATTATTTTTTGCCTCTGAATAGTGAAAGGAGGTGAACAGGTTTAAACACTCGGAATGTGACACACGTTTCACTTAGTTGTGCTCAGATGCGGTCTGGGCAGGTGGGATTGGGTCCTAACACAGGCGAGTGCCACCTTCAGGGCTCTGGCCCTGCGTGGGATAGGAGACTTACCGAGAACGCTGCTGTGGTTGTGTTTCTTTTTTTTTTTTTTTTTAGGTTTTTTTGAGACAGGGTCTCGCTTTGTGGTTCAGGCTGGCCCTGAGCTCACCCTCAAACTCACATCACAATCCTCCTGCCTCTGCCTCCCGAGTGCTGGGATTACAGGCGTGAGCCACCACGCCCGGCTGTGGTTGTGTTTCTGTAACCCACCGCCACTGGGCCAGGGTGGCTCGTCAGTAGAGTGTCCCCATAGGAGCAGAAGAAAGGGACCTGCTGCTTTGGCAGCTGACACAGTCCCTGTATTCCTGTGCTACTCTCCTCCTGCTGTGGAGATTCTCAAATTCTTACGAAGAAAACCAGTCTGACCTGTGTGCACCTTACTGAGGCTTCTGGCCCTCGGTCTCAGATGTAAATGGTGTAGCCCTGGTCTGTGGACAGCCCAGCACTGTCAGGTTCTTGCTGCAGAAGTTGTTCTTGTGATCTAAAGAACCCCAGAGCCTGCTGAGCATAATGGCTCAGCCTTAATCCCAGCACTCGGGAGCTGGAGGCAGGAGGAGCACTGCGAGTTCAAAGCCAGCCTGGGTTACACAGTAAGTTCAGGGCCAACTTGAGCTGCAAAGTGAGGCCTTGCTCAAAACAACAGAGCCTGGGGTTGTGGCATACACCTTCAATCTTAGCACTTGGTGAGGCTGAGGCAGGAGGATTACAGTGAGCTGGAGGCCAGCGTAGGCTTTATAGTGAGTTCAAGGGCAGCCTAAACTATTTCTAAATAAAATAAAAGGATTTTTTCAAGTGTGCTGGGCCTTGTCTGCCCACTGGAGATTGATCAGGGATCAAACTGGCCAAGACTCACCCTGGGTGAGATACACCCGACAGAGACGACAAACAGAGATGAGCTACCGGTGAGTCTCAGGCCCTGAAGACCCAGGTGCTGGTCTCAGGCAGGAAGGACTGAGGACCTGGACGCAGGTCAGCGTGAGGGTGACTGTCATGGCAGAGTTCTGGGTCTCCCAGGGGCACGCTCGGGACCTGTTGGGCTCTGCTCACATCTCACAACTCTCAAGAGTGTCCCACCGTACCTTGCTTAAGAGAAAATAAGGCTGCTTCTATAGCAGACTGGACAGTAGGTGATCAAAGTCCAAGGAGGCAAGGGCTCCCAGGCAGTACAGATCTGGCCTGTCATTCCCCAACAATGGAGGCTGAGGCAGGAGGATCGCCATGAGTTCAAAGCCAGCCTGAACTACTGAGCAAAACCCTGTCTCAAAGTCAATCTCAAGGGTCCCCGTGTACAAGGTGGCTGCGGTGTGGAAGAGACGTGACCCAAATCTCACCTTGGACAGGCCGGTGCTCTACATTTTCCTTACTAACCAACTGTGTGTCCTTTGGATCTTGGGTGGACTTCCTGTTCTGGGTGGGGACATTTCCGGGCTCAGGATGGCTCGGGCTCCCCTCACCCTAATCTGTCCTCCACTCACCCTGTCTCTCCTCAACGCCTCGATGGCCCCTCCTGCTGCTGCTGTGCTGACCTGTGCCTCTGTTTCTGTATGCACCTCCCATGGCGCCCGGCAGCCCTCAGAGTACAGTGGCCACCTCAACTCCGGCTCCCGCGCCTCCTCCAGGGCCAGCTCGGCACGCGCCAGCCCTGTGGTAAGTCTGCCTGTTCCTCCTCCTCTGCCTCCTCTCCTCGTCCTTCTCCCTCTCCTCTCCTACCTCCTCTTCTCTTCAGTTTTGCCTCTCTGCCCTTCAGTGGCCCCTGCCTTCGCAGGCCAGCTCAGGGTGAAGTCAGAAAGGCCTCTCCATGTTGTATGTGGGGCCTAAGCTCCTATGGTGATCCACACCTGTGATCCCGGCACTCGGGAGGCAGCGGCAGGAGGGTCACAGACTCAAGGCCAGCCTAGGTAATATATCAAGGCCCTTCTCAAATAAATAACCATCCCACCCAAAAGAACTCACACTGTATTTCAGGCCCAAGTCACACAGGTTTGGGGAAGTAGCCGCAGTGGAAGGGCCACCGTTTGCTGACAGTGTGATGAAAGACACAGGCTCTGAGAGGAGCTTCTGCAGCAGGCACCACCGACACGGAGGTGGCTCCAAGACCGGAAGCCTCACAGGGCTGACTTCACTATGTTCTTGGAATGTTAGTGGTCGTCAGGCCCAGGATGGTTCTTGTGAGACGGTGCGGCCTTAGAGCGCAGCATTCCTCATTCTGTGCCCGCCCGCCTGCCTGCAGGTGTCTCAGGAGCACGTTTCCCGGGTCTTCGTGGTTCTACCTACTCCAAGACTTTCTAGGAAGCCTGTATGGCAATGTCCAAAGCCAGATTTTGCAGGACTATTTCGGCTGAGGTGGATAGGGAGGCCCTGCTGCACCAGAGGATTTGGGTAAAAGCAGGTAGAAAGTGCGCAGAGGGACTAGACTACACTCTTCTCCTAGGCAGTGAACTGCATCCGCTGGGTGTGTGCACACCTGCAACCATGGCAGTCTGGAGGCTGAAGCAGGAGGAGCTGGCCCAGGTGACTTAGACTCTTCTGCAGAATAAAACACTTGAAGGTCTGAGGATGTATCAGTGCACAGCCCCTGTGCTCCAGCCCCAGCACCGGGAGAAAGAAAAGCAACTCCTAGCCCTGAAGTCCCGTGTTTGTAGAGCCATCTCTGCGGAGGGCAGAGACAGCGCGAAGCTGGCTTCTCTGCCTCCATCTCCAAGGCTCACTCCCCTCCTATGCTGCTATGGGCTGTGGACCATGGGGTGGGCAGGGTGGTTGACGTGTCTGTGGATGGAGGCCAGCTCCTGGCCCTCCTGCATGGGAGAAAGGGCGATAGGTGACCTGTGGTGCTGGAGAGAGCCGTGACCGAGGCAGTGACTCATCAGCCTGGCCTTGAGGGACATGGAGCAGGAAGCATAAGACACAGCTCCAGCGTCATAGCTCGAAATCCTCACCCAGGACATCTGGACACCAAGGAAACAGCCCCAGGGAGGGCACAGCCAGTCTGCCCCTCCTGGGCTGGCACTGCAGCAGCCCAGGGAGCATCCTGGCACCACCTGAGTGGGATCTGGAGCTGTCCCTGGGCAGAGGCTTCACTGAGATGCATGGGCACAGGATAGGTCTCCCTGAGATGGTGGGATGGACGACACCAGGTGAGGGGCGGCTCTCAGTTCTGCAGGGCCCCACTGAGCCATCTCACACCCCTCAGGCCCGTGTGCCAAGGGGGTTGAGGATACTGACATTTAGGAACAAAGGTGACCAAGGCGAAGAGAATGACTGGTGATCCTTCTTCAAGAAAAGAAGAGCTCTGGGCCAAAGGCCACTGCCAGGGTCAAGATAAAGCCTGTCAGACCGGTGCCTGGCTTCTGTCCTGGGGAGGTGTCATCCTGTCAAGGAAGGGTACAAAACATGGGTGGGCCTCCCGTCTGTCCCCCTCTCCGCACACTCAGGCCTCAGCTGGGTCGTTCACTCTGTCTGCATTTTCCGAGCATAGAGGGTGTTCGCGCGGGGCTTCGTGTGAGCCAATGCCCTGCCCAGTGGGACGATGGCACATGAGAGATGTGAACCTTGTCAGTGCGGGGTGCACGGGGCAGGGAGCTCAGGGCAGGAGAGGCTGGGGTCCAGGCTCGGGCCCCAGGAGGAGCACCCCCGTCTCATGCAGCCCGCTGGCCATTCCAGGGACCCCAATGAAGTGATAGTCTCCAGCTGGCAGTCACTGGGAACAGAGCCCGGACTGTGTGGGGACTGAACACCATTGCTGTGCCGCTGAAAGTAAAGAAACAAGGTGTTGACTCAGGTCTTGGGAGGAGCTGCCCTGCAGCCAGGAGGGAAGCCGCCCCCCTGTTGTGGACCCTGGGGTCAAAGTGCTGCCTGCTTGGAAGTGTTAGTGGTAGTCAGACCCAGGTGGTCTTGACAGACTGGAAAGAATTTACCTTCAGGTGGTGTTTGCTGCGCCAGATTTATAGCTGCTGCTTGGTCTTGACCTTGGAGGTCGTGGCTCCCTTTGAGGCTCTGGGGTGACCGGCCTGGGAATGGAGACACAAGGACGGTCCCTCAGCCCAGTGTGGCTCTGCACCTGGCTCACGTGGGTTTGAAAGGATGTTTTCTCCCACTCTGTGGTGATTCTGAAAGATGAGAAGAGCATCTCATAAACCTGACCTGGGGCTGAGTATGCTCAGAAAACTAACAGCACACAGGGTAGCACACAAGCTTCCGCTGAGTCCCTTGTACTCAGTGTCCATCTCTGCTGGCCACATCCCTGTCAGCCCTCAACCAGGTCAGTGAGCATCCGTGACACAGGGAAGAAATCCTGTTTCTGTTCGATTCTTCATGTGTGATATTTTAGAGATAAAGCCTTGTACTTTAGGTCAGAATCAAGCACTGTCTGGCATCCTTATCATCCCTGATGTCAGGCCAGGTGAGTGACAACTTCACGGCCTTCCTCAGCCCAGTATGCCCTTTGAGTCCCGGGGACGCTGACAAACACGTGTCTCTCTTATCAGGAAACAGATGATGTGGAGTTTACAGCATTAGAAAGAAGCCGGCGAGGGCCGGGGATTTAGCTCAGTAGTTCTGGTGCCTGTCTTGCAAGCGCAAGGACCAGGGTTCGATCCCCAGTAACCACATAACAATACTGGGTATGGAGACTCACCCCAGCAGCAACCAGTACCACATACCACAGTGCCGGGCGTGGTGGCTCACCCCTGTAATCCCAGCACTCGGGAGGCAGAGGCAGGAGGATTGCTGTGATGTGAGTTGGAGGCTGAGCTCAGGGCCAGCCTGAACCACAAAAGCGAGACCCTGTCTCAAAAAACCTAAAAAAAAAAGAAAGAAGCCAGCTAATCCTATGTGCACTGGGCCTTCCCTTGTGGGTTATTTTTTGCCCTTGGTGGGTCCCACCAAGGCCCTGTCTGGGAAGGACAGCGGAAGCAAGGGGCCTCAGAATGACACACGGGAGACGTGGGAGAAGCTGGATTTCCGCAACCTCCCGTTTCAGTTTTTGAATGATACCGGAAGCTAATTTTTAAAATCCTCTTACCCAGATTCATGCCATTCATGTAATGCTCTGAAGTATTTGAATTTGTCTTTTTCCTCTGCAGGTTGAAGAAAGACCTGACAAGGATTTTACTGAGAAGGTGAGGGATCTCTCTGAGCCTCCATCTTAGCTACTCACAGACTAGCGGGTCCCAGGCACATGGGTGTACATGTCGGGAAAATAGGTTTCGTGGCGTTAAAGTTAGCAGAGTGGCGCACCCCATGTGGCATCGCTTCCCCAAGGCGTCCCTGGAGGCAGGGTCCTGAACACTGTAAGAAAGGCCCATGTAGAGCTGCCCATCAGTGCAGGCTGGCCTCGGAGTGGCCTGTCCATCTGGCACACCCTGCCCAGTGGTAACGTTGGTCTTCCATGTTCTAGGGCTCCCGCAGCATGCCCGGCCTGTCTGCAGCCACGTTGGCCTCCTTGGGTGGCACCTCCTCCCGGAGGGGAAGTGGGGACACCTCTATCTCCATTGACACTGAGGCATCCATGAGGGAGATTAAGGTAAGACGCTATGCAACTCATGACTAGGAGAAGCCTCCTGTAACAGTCACTCTCCAAATTTAAACACATATATATATGATTAGTAAAGTTCCAGCTCTTTCCCCTCAGTCCTGCCTCTCCTAAGACTCAGGCCCACTCAGGTCTGCCTGTCCTGCAGGACATGACCCTGACCAGCCCAGTCCCACCATGGTGAGGGCACGGGCTGATGTGACTGGTCACACGTGTGCTGGCACGTGTGGACAGTACCTGTTTTGGGTTGAGTCCTGCACGTGACTTCGGACCATCTCTTTCCACTTGGAATGTGGTCTGGCCGGATCCTCCCACCGGAGCGTGGTGTCACCCTCTCTGTGTTATTGGGTACCGTTCTGGGTGCGAGAGGGAGGCACAGCAGGGGCTGTTGCATCTGGAAGGTGGGGGAAGGGAACCAGAGGCCACATCCTCCAGAGGGCAGAGCCCAGGCAGAGCAGCCTCAGGAGGCAGATGTGCCCCACAGAAGAATGTCCTCATACTCAGAGGAAGCCATCCAAGCGGATGGGTGACGTTTGCCCAGGAGGAAAGGGAGGGATTTCAGCGTCTGTCAGGGTTGCCTGGGGCTCCCTGACGTCTTTCAGATCACTGTGTGTCTTATAAAGCTGCTGAAGCCAGCAAGGCAGGTTTTGGACTGTTCCCAGTGCCTCGCACCATCTGCTGACCACCAGCAACTCCTGCAGAACTTGCTTTGTCCCTCTGTGACCAAAGCTGCGTCCACTGTGATACTGTTTTGTCTCTTACACCATGACTACTGTGCATTTGCCCTGCTGAGGCCACACTTGCCAGACACTACCCTAGGCCCCAGGAAACTGGCAGTGCCCAAAATCTGCAGAGTAGGCCTGGCACCTCTCACAGACCGGCCTCTACCTGGCATCTGTCTGTGTCTTGCACAGAACAGGAGCCACAGTACGAAATGCATTGTCGCGGGTGCTTTGTCCTGTCTTGAGAAGCATTTCCATTTTCTTTTTTAACTTTGTAAAATTAATCATACCTGGTACGCAACTGCTTTGAAGTGTGTTGGGCTTGGTCCTTAGCACATTATTTTTGGTACCAGGGACTGAACTCGGGACCTTGCACGTACAGGGAGGGGCCAGAACCACTGGGCTAAACCTCTGGCACTTTGGTCCTTGACACATTTTGATGAGGACATTCTGCTGTGGTTCTCGTAGTTTGAGTCCTCAGGCTCAAGCCCAGCTGCCCATGTCGGCTGCCTGGTGACTGGGTGCCCTTCCCAGCCGAGACCACTGTTTGGTGCTAGGTTTTGGGTTCACTTCCTAGAACCAGTCAACAGAGAGTACCAGGTACCACTGTCTACATGACACTAGATTTTGTGAAATTGTCTAAAATTACATTTTAGCTTCATAACATTGCAAATTATTTTAACACTTAGAAAGAAAATGAGTGCTTGGGGTGCCTGGATGTGGAAATGACATTAGCATGTGTGGTCTCCACCGATGTGTCTTCCTAACAGCGTTTGCCACTTGCCACTTCCCCAGGAACTCAATGAGTTAAAGGACCAGATTCAGGACGTAGAAGGCAAATACATGCAGGGATTGAAAGAGCTGAAGGTACCGGTGTGTGAAGTGTGGGGTGTGGTGCATCCACCTTAGCATAGAAAAATTCGAGGGAAGGGTTCGTGTGTGGCTCACCCTGTCCTACCCCATGGGGGCATCAGGAATGGTGCAGCCCTGTCTTCTCCCAAATGCACCCAAGATACTAAAGCTGCCACTCCCCAGTTGGTCACTAACAAATTCCTGATGTGTGTCAAGCTCACTGCTTCCCCCAGGCTGAAAACCAGTGTCCAGATGCACCAGACACTTAGAGAAGGATTTTGGTTCTCTTTACTTTCTGTAGTCTTTAAGTGTAGACACCCTTAGCCTGGCCTGCTTCCCAGAACAGCCACTGTCCACGGGGAGGGTGCTGCTAACGTGTGCTTTTGGAAGCATGTAAATTATTGGCACGCCATGAAATTTTACTAACTGAGACAGTATCTGTCTGAATGTGTGTCACCCAGATTTAATTGTGCACATGTTCCTGAGACTACTTATTCTGCTAATAGGAATAAATTCACCCTGTACCTTCAAGGTAAGTTGAGTCATCACTATGGAAATATGGCATCTAGATCCACCAGGTAGTTTATGGCAGATCTGTTACTTTTTCATCAGCTCCCCAGAAAGTAATCTCAGCTCACTAGCAAAGGACACCAAACAGAGGGGACATAGGCCACATGCCTAACCATCATTCTCAGAATTCTCATTTCTTGTTTTTTTTTTGTTTGTTTTTTTTTTGCAACAGGGTCTCCCTTTGTAGTGGCCCTGAACTCACTTGTAGCCCAGGCGACCCTTGCACACCTAGTAATCCTCCTGTCTCTGCCTTCTGAGTGCTGGGATTACAGGTGCGAGCCACCATGCCTGGCACTGTGGTATGTGGTTATCAGTGCTGGGCTTACAGGCATGACTCACCACACCCAGCATTATGTATGTGGTTACCAGGAATCAAACTTGGGACCTTGCGCTTGCCAAGCAGATGCCAGAAACACAAAGCTAAATCCCCAGCCCCAAACTATGATTTATATGATGAGACTCAGACTCTAGCTTTCACCTAATGTCAAAAAGGAGCCACCAGGGGCCGGGGAGTTAGCTCAGTGGTTCCGGCGCCTGTCTTGCAAGCGCAAGGGCCCGGGTTCGATTCCCCGGTAGCCACATAACAATACTGGGTGTGGAGACTCAACCCAGCAGCAACCAGTACC